>JAHBBA010000960.1:0-152394 GCA_018806925.1 Skeletonema costatum | reverse complement strand
ATCCGCACCCTCGACCGAAATCATCTCCATGCACCACAAACAGCGGCCAAGAGCAAGAGCCGCAATGAGGATGAGGTTTATTGATGTTGAAGCTCAAAAATTCTACAACTACAACAGACGAATTTGAAGAAATTGAGTCGGCTCATCATTTAGAATCCTCCACTGCCTCCTTGTCAACACCGTTTCCGCATGTTGTATTTATTGGCGACTCTCTCCTACGGTATGCTTATCTTGAGTGGTTGCATCACCAACACTATCATTCACCAGCTCCTAAAAGTCTCATCAACGAAAAGCGTTTAGATTCGTGGTATTCATTTTTCCAAAGCTCGACTGCACATTTCCAAGGATATATGACATGCGATTGCCGTAGGTCATATGAGTGGTCTCTTGGGAAAGAGGTTGAGAATCGATATTACTTTCGTGGAAATGGTGGCGGATACAAGGGATTGGCAGCTACCTATATACAAGCTTATGGAGAAAATCAAGCCCATGGACGAGTTGGGGCTAACGAGTTTCGGGATGCTACAGTATCGCCTGCAAATGATACAACTGGCTATAAATGGGGATACATGGGATGTGATTGGGATAACCTCGTCAAAGAGTATGTTGCCAAATTGGAAATAACTCCAACGCTCATGGTGTTCAATGCCGGATTTTGGCCGAATGATAAAATGTCTCGCAATTTGGGGAGCATCCTTCGATCTGCAAAAGATGTGATGGGAGATCATGGTCGAGTGGTTTGGAAGGGGATTACGCCTGTGAGAGGCGAACAGTCAGTGTATCCTTCATCTTCCGACTTGGCTGCCAAAGAATGGTCGTATCGATATCCTTGGCTCTCATATGAGGTATTTGATACTTCGTCAAGTATCAACGAAGAAGACTATTTCGATGACAAACACTTCAGTAATCCAAGCATTTACCGTGAATGGAATCAAGGCATAACTCTCAGCCATGCCGTCGTGCATCGCGTCTTCATTCTTGTTGGTGGGGTTAGAACACTGAGTCAGACACAAGACTCCATCTTAAAGAATTTGATCTACCCAATCTGTGCCTCTCCAACATGCATCTTTTCACGAGCAGATAATCGTCCAGGTTCCAAGGGAGAGGATGCGGGTGGAAAAGTTCTGGCAGCTGACAGTAATGATGGGGCTAGCGAATTCTTTGATCCTCTGAATAACGATATGTTTCCTGATGGGTTCTTGATAGTGCATGCAGTGGATGGATATGAAATTGGATCAGCAGAAGAACAACGTGCCATGGATCTGATGGAATCAGAAATAGAAGATCCAGAGGTAGTACATCGTTTGCGTGTAATTCGATATGGAGATCCGCGTCGGTATAGCATGTGGTTTGCTAGAGCCTACGCTTTCAAGCACTTCGAACGTCTATCAATAGATGTTGACTTCGTTGTATTCTGTCGACCAGACATGCTTTGGCTTATGCCTGCCCCTACAAAATCTTTCTTTGATGACATCAGTCTTAACAAGACAAGGGATATCTGGGTAAATGCTCTTTACTACTCTGATGCTTCAGATACCTTTGCTTTTCTCCCAAGTCTTGCTGCTGCGAAATTATATTTTTCGTTGCATAATCTGGTTCGCAGAGAAGTTGCGTGTTGGGTGGCCCAGCCTTAAATCAATCGGTTGTTGAACAAGTTTTGACCCGACGAGATATCACGGTTGATCCAGACTTATGGTGTAAGGATGATGCAGAAGGTTGGTCAGAGAAAATTCTGCGCAAGAAATTACTCACGGCAGGGGCAAACGTTCGATATGTCCACGCATCTGCTGTGATTCTTCGCCCTCCGTCGGTTCCAGAATGCCAGTGCTCGGCGCCAGCTTTCATGAGTGGTTGGGCTCGGATTCCGAATAGTCATGTCCCAATGATGAGCTGTCTCATGTTGGATAGACTGATCAAACAGGTGAGTAAGAAGAAGTCAAGAGTTGAACAAGTGTATCCAATCAATCAATCTCACAAATACTCATATTGTTGCCAATCATCCTAATAAATAAGGGCCACAACGCAAATTCATTGATACAGAAGCGTCCGTTGCGTATACGTGGTAGTGAACGAGAGGGGCAATCCAACATGTGTCTATCCTGGAATGAAACAAGCAATTCGCTCCTACCGTCTTCATGTGAGTTCCCGTACCCTCCAATGCAGCTCTTCTTTTCGTTTGACGACGAATGGTATGGATACATTGGCACAGAAACCAAGCGGTACGAGATTATGCCTTTGAATACAACCCAAGTCGATAGTTTCTTGACACAGGATGAGTGGATAACTGAAAACGTGGAATTGTATAGTTTGACAAGTCACGAGGAAAAGCCTTGGTAAAAGTTAGATGTTCTTTCTAGATCTGCATCTCACAAGATAATTTAAAGCAGCAAATTAAATGAACTAAAGCAACGCACTCCATCATGTACATGTATAGAAGATGATGATCGTATACTATACATTCATTATAATATTATGATGCTGTGTATATACCTAAAACGTATAATGCACTGCAACTCTCTAAGGTTGAGGAAGTCCAATATCATTCAAGTTTCCAAGCTGCTCATGAATCATAATTCCCAAAATGCCCATCTGTGCCGCACGTCCATTATTCAACTCAATCGCACGCTTTCGGTTCTGCCACTCGGTAGTTTGCTTATCCCATCCAAAGTCAATAAGTCCATTACGGTAATCACCAGGGAAGGCGTTTTCACCGGTAGAATCTTGCATGAAGACGGTGAGACAGAATACAGTCATCAAGGTTAGTGGGATGGTTCCACGAACTTCCGATGGGAGGCCTTCCATAAGAAGAGCCTTGAAACCGAAGGGTGCTGCCTCCATACCCGGAAGACGAACTCCGGCAGCGGTAGTTAACCATCCGGTAACTGCGAGCATGGCACAACGTCCATGACGGATTTCTACTTCTCTAAGGTGATCGAATTTCTCTTGACTTTCATCCTTGACAAGACCGAGGGGGTCGAAAAATCCTAGGGGGGCAATGGCGCCGACTTCGTTTTGGTAGGAGGTTGTTGGTGTCCATAGGTCGGGACGGGTGTTGGAGTTAGAGTGGTGGGTGGTGCCGGTTTGGGCGGAGGGGGCAAAGGCGGCGGCGGAGCCGATGAGGGTGGCGAGAATGGCAGACTTCATGATTGTTAGTGTGTTAGTGTAGATTGTGTAGGAGTGGTGGAAGGTCCTTCAATGCCCATGATGGAAAAGAAGAAGGGTTGGATTGCAAAGATTTGCCTTCAACTCGAGTGCGACACGTACTATTTTGTAGGTAGGGTGAGGATAGTACTTCCATTTCAAGGTAATGCATAGGTAGAGCAAATATATGGTACCAATACCATGGACCCAAGAGCCCAAGAAGTAAACAATGTCAAAATCCGAACCGTCGACGCAATCTGATGTTGCCGGTCGTCGGCGAGGTAGACCAGAGGACACAAGATATGAGCAAAAGGATAATAGTACCAAGGCTCACGGAGTTCAGTGGTCCTGTCACAGTAAAACATGACGATGACGAACAGCAACAGCATGATGATCAAGAGGCAACAACGACAGCGACGACGTGTCAGAAAATACTCCTTCGCTGACAATGAAGCTTCTTTTCAAACTCGTGCTCATTTGCCTACTATCGACCACATTACCACCATTACTAGTCATCACTGCCACAGAACAACATCACAATCAATCATCATCGATCGACATTAGCAACGGCCACGCCAATCTCCTCGAAGGCCAACGCCTCCTCCAACTAGGCCACTATATCGATGCCACCACCTTTTTCTGGCGGCGCAGTCCTCCTCCACTCCTCTTCTCACTTCGTCGTCTCTCTACTCAGTCAACGATGCCTTTACACCATTCCTACAATGCTACATCAACCTCAACAAATTAGTCGACGGGATAACCTTTGTCGCTGCAGAGAGTTATTTACGTCGACAGGATCAAATGGGAGATTTATATTTAGAACAGGCGTTGGAGCAGGATGATGGACATGTTAGTGCGGTGAGATTGAAGGAGATTGTGACGAATTATAGTTTGGATAGTGTGGTTACTTTGGGGTGGATTAAGGAGGTGAGGGATGCGGTGGATGTGGCGACTGCGTTTCAACTGGATGGTGGTGATATGATGTACAAACAACAACAAGAATAGCAGCAGTAGTCAAGATGGCATACTACAACAATGAAAAATGCAAATGACATATCCGATCAATACAACCAAGACTCAAACAATACACTACCACTACTCACCCAAAAAAGTACCAAAACTCCACCCCCGAACAACTCTACAACCTAGGCACACAATACTTCAACACAAACAATCTCCCACACGCCGAACAACTCTTTCAATTATCCTGTATCAAGTCCAATACCCAATTGGCTGCGGCATGTACCAATGCGGTATACTTGCGGAGTCATTTGTGTTTGTGGGGGGTGAATGGGACGGGGTTCGAGAGGGATATGGAGGTGATTAGGAGGGTTACTAGGGCGGAGGCGGGGGTTTATCGTTCTGTGAGACAGTTTAGAACAGCGATGAGTGATGATGGTAGTGATGATGATATTGATGATGAAGGAACATTGTCGATTCGAAAAAAGATTGGGATCAGCAATCTCAAAGCAGATAATGACTATATACTGTGGAATCGAGCAACATCTGTTCATCCGCACATGATGTTAGGGTATCCACTCAGCAATGACGATGCCATATTGAAACGATATTCTTCGGAAAGTATGGCAAGTTTGGATGAATTACGGGCTAGAGCGGAACGTGGTATACTACTTGAACAACATCAACAACACCGTAGTGGTGGTGGAAAGGGGAACATACCAGAATTGCCTGATGATTTACCATATAGTGTATTGGAAATGCGAGACAAGTTTGTCAAGAAGAATGAGGCGTATAAAACGATGAAGAAGTTTGGGTTATTGGGCTCATCAGCACCATTACCATCTGCACCCATCAAGGTTGGATTCGTCGCAAGTGGATTCAACACCAAAGCAGTACTCTATCTCTCCCATGACATGTTCCGTTTCTTTGATCCTGACATTGTAGAAATTCACATCTTTTCCACTGGACAGCCGGATCGTCCACACTTTATTGAGGGTACGATGCGTGGAGTTGATTGGCGTCAGCGTGTGATGGATACTGTGGATTACTTTCATGATGTACAAGAATACAGAGGTGATCATATTGGGTTGGCTCGGTATATTCATGACTTGCAAATACATATTCTGATTGAGTGGGACGGCTATGCACGACAGGGAGAACGTGCTGGGGGTTTGATGGCCTTGCGTCCTGCGCCGATTCAGATATTGCATCAGGAGTTTTTAATGACATCTGGAGCACAATACATTGATTACATTATCACGGATAAGAATGTGAGTCCGCTACATTTGGAGGGGTTGTATACAGAGAAATTCTTGTGGTTACCCAATCACTTCTTCAGTAAAGGACATGCCATGCAAAAGGAGCTTTATCCACCACAGCTAGAATACAAGCCAAAGGCAGGGAAGGGATCCGAGTTTGAATTAGGAGTGGGATCTCCTCAAGAGAATGCATGCCTGTCATCCAATCCACTAGGTCGAGATATGGATGACGAACAAGTCTCGTTTGTGTATTGCAACTTTAACAAATTCCTCAAGCATAATCCAGAAACAGTGAGAAGTTGGATTAGAATTTTGGAACAAGTGCCTAATTCAATTTTGTGCTTGTTGGAGAATCCAGTTGAGGTACGTTGATCATTATCTCTTTCATATTTGATTTGCCGCCATTCAGAGCTTGCGTATTGATTTCGTTCTTGTGCTCCAACTTTTGCCGACTTCAAACTGCATCCACATAGGGAATACCCAACTTGAGAAAGTTTGTGACGGAAGCTTCTTCCGGTGGTGATGATTCGGCGGACCTTAATGACCGTATCCACTTTCTACCTTGGGAAAAGAACCCGTTTGACCACCAGCGCCGTTCATACTCTCTATGCAACGCCATGCTTGATTCCTATCCTTATAATGGTCACACTACTGCCCAAGATGCATTGTATGCGGGAGTACCTCTCATTACACGATCTGACGGAGATGACATGTCATCAAGAGTGAGCACGTCTGCAAATATTGTTTTGGGATTGGAGGAGATGAATGCGTATCGCGGTATCGAAGAGTATGAAACTATTGCAATCCGTCTTGGAACAGATAAGGATTGGTTTGCTTCTATACGAACAAAGTTGATTGAGACCTGTCAGCAGAAGAACCCCATGCATCCTTATTGGGATGTCCCTCGGTATGTAAATAACTTTCAGAATGGTTTGAAAGCAATATGGGATAATTTCTTGGCAGGAAACGAGATTGGCCATGTGGAGGTGAAGGAAGAAGGAGAGCAGGGGACTATGGAAATTGAGATTGTTGCTAGAGAAGAGAAGAGACGGATTGCCAAGGACGAAAGGGAACAAAATACAACTCGCGGAAATGAACATGGCGACGAGCTGTGAATTTGTTGCTTCTCCATCTCCACAATCTTTCATCTTATTCTTATCAGTAATCAGCAGTTTCTTAGTTACTCTCTACAGAAGCAGTAGGTAACTTCAATAGCGCTTTCGGCTTGACCCAGACGGAGTTTACTCATCCGGTGGAGTTCTCTCAATAACAATAAGCGATGAATTGTTTGGCAAGTAGTTACTTAGATAGTAATAAATAAAGCCACGCCATTATTTCACATGCCAGTGAGGGTGTTTTGTTGCATTGTTCAGGACTTTATCACACACGATTAATCGGCACCCCCACAATCCTCCAAGTAATCGAGTTGCGCATCGCCCTAGCAATCCACCACCAAATCAAGTTGAGCGCCGCACTAACAATCCACCCGTTTCTCCACCATCATCATCAAAAAATCCGATATCATGTCATATTCGCTTCAAGACAAATGCTTCAAAGAGTCCCCGCCGATCACAACGATTTCCGCAGCGTGTGCAGGAACAAGGCATTGTTCGTCCGCGGTGTCGACGATCCGGAAGAACAGCAAACATGAAGACAATAACACTTGATGGGATTGTGAAACAAGCAGGTTTGGGAAACTCCATCCACAAGATTCTGTCAGAACTGTTTGAGCATCCGTTTAGGCCACCCTGGTCAGGAGGGGAGAAGGGGTTTATCATATCGATTAACTCTGCATGTGGGAACAATAGATATTTGAATATTGAACGCCCAGGCTATCTCAGACAGAGTTATTCGCTCAGTTGTTGCGACCAAAGAAGAAGCCCCCGAAGCACGACACGGGAGGGTTATGTTTACGGTGCGGGCACGGGGACAGTGACATTTGGGGATGTCGCAACCCAACTGTGTTGCAGGGAAATGTGTGGAGATATGGTTCGTATTCGCGACACTGCCCAGAGAGTGATGGAGGAAGCTTTTAAATCTGACAGTTCAGTAAACACTGGAGCTATGTTCAACACTTGTGAGGTAATCTTCTATTACGAGGAAAAGGAGATACGTTTCCATCGCGATATGACTTTCATCAATGGGAAGTATAGTGAGAAATGTAATAGCCAGATAGAAAATACAGCCGTTGGAATTCTTGTTGTAGGTGATAGCCGAGATCTCGAGTTTGCGTTACATAACCCCGCCGGTCAACAAATTGATGATGATCCAAGCATTGTCAACTTATCCCACGGGAAGTTACTTCTCTTGCACCCGAATGATGAGAAAGATTGCATGAGATGTATCTCAGGTGAGCGCCGCGAATGTCATTTTCGGCACAGGTCCAAAGGTGTGAAGAGTCGTGCAGGTGAATTAAGCGTTGGATTCGTCTTCAGGTGTTGTAAGTCTCGTCAATTAATCAACAAATCAACAGGGCAATACATTATCAACAAATCTGAAAAGAGTGAGAAAGAAGTCGAATTTGATTCCGCTTTGGATAGTTACTTCAAAAACACGCCATTGGTGAAAGAACACCAACGGTTTCTCCAAGATTTATTTCTTCCAATGAGAGACAAATATCTTAAAAGTGAGTAGCATTAAGTCAACAACTTATCAGCAAATTCCAAATCAGTGTGGCTGACATGTTCACTGGACCATACACGACGTCATCACCTACATTGCGCTTCTTGGTCAACAGTTCAGGCTCCTTCACTCCCTCCACGCCAAGTTTGTACTCCACAGCCTCGATAAAAGTACGTAGGTAATCAATCAAAGCAGAACCCAACACAAGTTTCCCCATTGCCACTTGACACCATCATTAAATGTCACAATAGCGGGGCTATCCTCCATCCTCGCCCTTCCATGAGCACGTGCTCCTCCACAACCTATACCACCATTAGTCGGGGCTGATGTAAATTTAGCTGGCAATTCAGCATCCTCGAAAAAATCTTCTGGATCTCTTAGCTGGATTACATATTGAAAGTATGAACATGTAGAAGTTTAGGTAAGACTCAAATTGAACATACGGTACGGCTCAAAGAACTAGGGAATGTGATAGTTCGCTAGGTCAGGGTAGGTGACGATAGGGTAACTATCGGAGAGGTGTGTCTGGTATGTCTAGGACACGTCAGGCCACCGACTGTATCGGGGAATCGATGATGATGAAGACCAATATGCTTGATAACAGGGGTCTTATAGGTATTATATTTGACTGTAAAAGAGATCCTAAAGAGATCCTAAAGAGTAAGCTTGACAGTTAGACGAGATGTCTTTCGTAAATACTCACAAAGATGTGGCAAATGAGGTGCTCGCATCTCAGAGAGATGCGCCCACCCGACGGACACAATCACAGAATAGCTGTAATCGTGAGAACATATATTGAATATTTGGTACACGGAGTGACACGGACTGGCAGTGATTGTCTCACTTAGCTACCAATCACACTCCTTCTCGAACAGACAAGTCGCTCTAACGTCAACGTTGATTTCTTCCGCAAGTATTGGAAGATAATAGTATCGGAGAGACTCGACACGAAGGAAAACAAAAACTGAAATAATTCATCTGCAATAGGCTCAATATTTGGGCGACTGCGATGAGCTAAATGGGAACATGTCTCGAGGAAGATGATGAAGTAGGATGATGCTCCTTCTGGAAACAAGACTTCAGTATCTTGAACTTGAGAACTGGTAGAGATAGATTTCGAGTAGATATCTTGTGCGTTGAAGGTTGAATCTTCTTCTTGAAAACGGAACAGGATGTCTTGGATATCTTGATCAAACTCGGCACTGAATACTGTACCGCCATCAAAGAGAACGGCAACGATCTTGTCACTAAAGAACACACATGGATCAAATGTAGATTGCTGCAGACCGCGATCGTAGAACGACTTCGCAAGTTCGCAATCAAATAGATACGAGTGAGTCATGGGGACAATTCGGTGCTTCTTCTTGAGACGAGATCCAAGGAGTCTGACAACATTGTCAGAGAAAAGAGATCCAAAATTGTTGTTGCGTTCAGACCAACAGGAAGACTGAGTAGCACTAAGAAGGGTACTGTCAAGAGGATGATCGTCGAAGATTCCTAGCAAAGACTTATCACGAGGACAGATGCGGTGATTCTTGACGGTCGGATACGGATTAACTAGACGAAGTTTCCGCTTGATGCTTTTATCACGAAGGCGAATGCGTCGGTTCCAGTTGTGGTTGATAGACTGCATACTTTCTCCTTCTGATACTAAGAACGAAGCTCCTTCTGATGTAGTATCACGTTGAATGTAGTCGTCAACATGAGGATGAACAAACCAAGGAAGGGTCGAAGCAATTGTAGGGAGAACTATGTTGTCAAGATGGGTAGAACTATGTTCATAGGGAGGTTTCCGACGAGGGCGAAGACGGGGGCCACGGCGAAAGAGACGGTTGGTTGAATAGCTCCTTCTGATACGATGCTTGTCAAGACGACGACGACGATGGTGACTTGAAGACAGCAGACGATGGTGACGTTTGAAGACAGGCATGGGTAACGTTGAAGATGAAGTGATGCCATGGAAGAACACAGTCTTGTAGACATATGATACTGCAACGAAGGACACCGCCAAAAGAAGAACTAAACTCGAATAAACTCGAAGGGAGTAATGAATATGATCCATTTGGTAGAACTGAAGGGCGAAGGCGAAGGCAGCTGCGAAGAGTAGCTGATAGATGCCCGGATCAATAAGGGAGAGGGACAAAGGATGAACAGACGAGATCTGTCCCATGAAGACTCGAACTGATGCAGATGCAGACGAAGAGTGATCATCATTCATCGCCGGCATGAAAGGAGGAGTAACCTTGTTGTCAAAGTGACTTCCTCCTCCTCCTCCGCAAATGCAAGGCGAAGGAGTAGGATCACGATCAGGATCCTGACACACTAACTGATGCTCCAATACTTTGCAAGACACGAACGCTACTTGATTCCAATATAGATCGAGGAGACTTGATGAATGAACTGGCCTTGGTAGTATCGAAGATAAATCCAGGTAGAGAGCAATTGGACACTGTTTCCATTAACGTTGCCGCCGACTCAAATAAACTTTTCTTGTAGAACTTGGAAGACGCGACGGTAGTGGAGACAAATGAAGTAGGAATGTCCAAAGAGGCGCTGGTAACGAAGAGACCAGCTTGTTCCACCTTATTGTTGCAAACTGATGCACTGCTGTCAACGTTGAAGATAGCCTTGACGCTGAAAAGACGATGCGGTAGAACTTGAAGAACTCTCCTTCTGAAACACACATACACACTGCGTAGTGGAGAATCAGTGCCACGTTTCTGAAAACGAGGAAGACCAGTGCTGGTTGAACTATATGTTACAACCACACGCCAACAAACGTAGAGAAACAAACCGACACTTGATAGATTCCAAATCAACGAAGTCATTAGGAAGAGGACGACTCGATGCACAATCGACTGAAGAAGGTGCTGGATATCACACAGCAGTAGTGAATTGTTCAGGAAGGGGAACAACATACACACCAGAGAGCGAAGAAACTGATGTGTAATAACCAAAATAACCGGGAGAAGAACGCTGATAAGTGTCCTCCTCATAAAGCTTGACCCACCGATATCTTCTTCAACATCCAATAGTACAGAAGCAGATTGGTATTCATGATCAAGCTGGACACGCTCGGTCCCTGGCATAGGAACTCGAACTGATAAACCAGACGAAGAGTGCATATCATTAATCGCTGGCATGTGAGGAGGAACTGACTTGATGTCAAGATGACTTCCCCCTCCTCCTCCTCCACACAGACTAGGCGAAGGAGATGTTTTGGCATGAGATGCCGTTGATCTGTTAGGCCCAGTAACATTCATAGAACCGACGCTAACAGAATGGGCTCCGCCGAGCGGAGGCTGAATCATGGGTGTGAGAGCACGCTGCGCAGCAAGAGGCAGGGTGTCCCAAGAGTTGAGGACGGCAGCCAACTCAGAGACGCCGTCGTCGAAGGAAGTGGCAGTAGTAGCCGGCTGTCTGGTAGATACAACAGCGGGAGGAGAAGACCAAACGCTGGGGGTCGGAACATTCATAGACCCAGTGCTAGCAGGAGCCATTCCCGTCGGTGCCAAGGTCCCCACTCCGGCCGGGAGCGGTGGGTTCGAAGAGGCCGAGGGGCGAGCAGACCGCGCCGAACCAGGTGGTGGACCAGGTGGCGGCGGGGGAGGTGTTCGAAATTTAGGGAGGTTCGACATTGGACTCTGCAGAAGCCTTAGACGATGTAATACTCAGAGCTTAATACGTAGGAGATGAGTAGCTGCAATTGCGATAACGTTGACAATTGACTCAACTGGGACGAAGCGAGAGGTAATTAGTCTGAAGCCAGCCCGAGTGAATGTTCGATGATTTTACAGACACTAGGCACGCAACTACTGGGAGATCAAGCCGGCAATGAACGTGGAAGGTGTCTGGGAGATTGACAACTCACAGAGAAGTCAAAATGGGTGAAAAAGTTGTCGAAGACAACTGCGCTGACGTAGTCAACAAGTGTACAACCAGAGACAAGGAAGCGTTGTGGGTCGTAACCTGTGATAGTTCGCTAGGTCAGGGTAGGTGACGATAGGGTAACTATCGGAGAGGTGTGTCTGGTATGTCTAGGACACGTCAGGCCACCGATGTATCGGGGAATCGATGATGATGAAGACCAATATGCTTGATAACAGGGGTCTTATAGGTATTATATTTGACTGTAAAGTAGATCCTAAAGAGATCCTAAAGAGTAAGTTTGACAGTTAGACGAGATGTCTTTCGTAATACTCACAAAGATGTGGCAAATGAGGTGCTCGCATCTCAGAGAGATGCGCCCACCCAACGGACACAATCACAGAATAGTCTGTAATCGTGAGAACATATATTGAATATTTGGTACACGGAGTGACACGGACTGGCAGTGATTGTCTCACTTAGCTACCAATCACAGGGAAAAGCCTATTCTCGGACAGACATTCTCGTCGACAAGATCTATGAACGATTAGATGCGAACTAGTCACATTAGCCAACAAAGTGGTTTCCAACTCATGCAGCCAGATGTTTTGTATATGAATTCCTAAGTGACTACTTTCGGTTCGCTCTAATTGTGCAACACTTGTACCGCTTCACTCCAACTGTTACCCTGTTGAGTCAAAATCAACCCAACCATATATCTGCTGGGTTCAACGCGCATTGGACATCAAATAAATGCAAAGAAGGCAGCTGGCAGCTGTTTTGAAAGCCCTCCGCGACCGCACAGCTAGCTGCACTTCAAGCTCGCATGCTCCATCCGACACTGCTGCATGCACTTCCCTTGCGTCTTGACGCCATCCATGTGAAAAAAGAACACCATACCGGCCATAGCACTGCGAAGAAGAAGCAGCCCACGAAAATATAAGTAGTATAGAGATCGCAGCCATGAACACCACCAAGCTAGAAGAGACTACTAAGATCGAGTCCAAGGATGACAACGACTTTCCCTTCGTTCTTTGCACGCCAACAAAGTTGGACGACAACGATGAGGTTGATGCTCAAGATTCGATGTTTGACGAAGATGAGTCTCCCAGGCTCATGAACTTTTTCCTCAAGCCACGTCGTTCATGCAAGTGTCCAACTGGCTGTCATCATGAACAGAATGATATGCGCACTGACTCTGCTCTGAATGACATGGCCGAAGATTCGGCTAAGGAGCACATCTTGGAGCGCAACCTACCTTCGCAACAGCAACAGTTTACCCCAAGCGAGCTCTCCAGTGCCAACCTTACAGTCCTTTGATGTGATGGTCACCCCTCCGGTGATCAATCTATTGAAGCGTCGTCGACGACCCTCACAAGACGAACTACAAGAAGAAAAAGGTGAGGGCGATGATAGTGATAGCTCGCCCTCCAAGATGTGTCCGCTCTTTCCCAAGTCTAGGACGTCAGCCGCATCAGCAGCAGCAGCCGCATCAACAACTCCCTGTTCTGCGTCGTCCTCTTGCCCGCCGCCTACGCTAATGCTAGCAACCTGCACTTGCTCGTGCGCCTACACGCTACGCTAATGCAAGCAAACAACGTACCCCCAGCAAGAAGAAGAAATACCCTCGACCAGTCTAGAGGTCATCGTAGAATTCACCGCCCGCTATAGAAGAACAAGAGAAAGGCGCTATCACAGGTGTATCTTGAACACATCTGGCCCACTGCCATACCCATACTATACATGCTGAACTAATTGGAGAAGGCTTGATTCTGATGAAATATTTGTAGAAATAATAAGAAGTAACTGAACAAGTATTTAGCTTAGAATCCATTTCGGCTTAACCAGATAGGGTTGATGAATCTTCACTCTGTCAGATATGCAATAGCATGCTTGCTTACTTATGTGCACCTCATACAGTTAAAATGAATGAGTATCATTCACGGATACTCCGTAAACAAATTTCCAATTACAATAGTTGAAATGAACGAGACTCAACTAATATGGTTTACTTTGTATGAGTTATCAAGTATTTCTCTATCTGCTAGAGAGTATGAATTAGCAAGATTGCACGGAATGCAGCACTGATGTAGCGAGTTGATCTGCCTTCAAGGATGGCTACAGGTTTGACATATCAGAGACATCGGTTGTAACTGACTTGATTGAGTTTGATAGTGCAGAAGACCGTCTCTCAGTTGTTGTTGTAGACTGGAATGAGTGAGAAAGAGAAGATCGTCTCTTCTGCTTCGCCAACGCTCCCGTCTCCGCAACTGATGATTTCGCTTTTAAGGTGACTTTAACCTTGGTCCAACGGCTACCAGCTGCCTGCACGGTACCCGATGACGTTCTCTCTTCATTGATGACACTGTAAATGCGATCTCGCAGCTTTGGCCATTTCTCCGTGATAAGAATAGAATCTTTGTAGCCCAATAGAAGGTTGATCATGCCTAAGACAGAGATCATCGATGCATCTGATGTCATTGTGAGGATATCTCCCTTCAATTCGTGGAGCTGGTCGTGCATCCAGCGCCAATTTTCAGATCGATCGTCTGTGTTGAAGCGCGCATCCATTTCTATCAGCTTGTGTGCAATATCTTGGGCACTGCAGGCAAGTTCCTCGGATGTTATCGACTCTGAATCATCAGCATTTTCATAGGCGACAGAATCACCAAACTGAGCAGGAGGAAATCGTTTCAGCCAAAGTGGAGCAAGAGTTTCCACAACCTTCTCGCGTCGGATAGGAGCTTTCGGCAAGAACCCATGCGCACGGTCGTTGTAAATAGCGATATCACTCGTTGAGTCATTGGCACTACGGACAAGCGCAAAGAGACGTCTCTCCAGCTCATATGGCAGTCTCCTGCGGATGTTTTCCACACATACTGAACCGGAAATCGATTCATCCGTACCAGATGATTCATCGACCACATCTAAATTCTCATCAACCACCATGAAAACGTAATCGTTCTTGTGACTGTTCATGAATGTTACAACAAAGTCTTCAAAGCCTTTAATTTCATCAGCCCCATCTCCTAATATAGTGCATTGCTCTGGCCCTAACCCCATAAAGTCAAAGAATTTGCCCAACAACTTCCTCTGAATTTTAGAATCATCTATTGCGATGGCATGTATGTTTTGAGGAAAGCGGAAGTTCTTCTGTATCGTGTTCAGGATGTCATTCATGTGATCTCTGACAGAGTTCCACCTCTCCAAAGTAGTTTCAGGACACTGCGCAACAAGAATCAAGTTGATGTGTCCAATGATAGATGTCACTGATACGGTAGAATTCAGCGTTAACAGATCGCCCTTGAGGCCATGCATTTGTTCGTGTATCAGCCGAATTTCGGAAATGTGTTTGCCATCTCTGAACAACGTCTCAATGAATTCAATTTGTTGTGCAATATCGTAGGGTGTGCACGCAATATCATTGTCGACGGCTACAGCTGCTGTTAGGATGTCATCTTTTGACGTGAAGCCAATCGTCTCACCAAATTCAGAGGGAGGGAATCGGCCAACCCAAAGAGGCGCTAGCGTTTCAAGCACTTTGTCACGCTTGATCGGAGCCTTGGGCAAGAAACCATGAGCGCGTGTGCTGTATATGGCAATATCACTTGATGAGTCGTTAGCACTTCGCACAAGCGCAAACATTCTTCGCTCTAACTTGGCTGGTAGCCGTTTTCGTATATTCTCCACACACAGAGACCCTGAAATCGTCGCTCGTGTCGAATTGTCATCCACAACATCAAGGTTTTCGTCCACTAATAGAAACACAAAGTCTTCCGGGTGGTTCTCCATGAAGTTGACAACAAAGTCTTCGAAACCCATGATTTCGTCGTAGCCATCGCCAACAATGGTTGTTCTTTCTTCTGGGATCCCTGCAAACTCATAGAACTTAGATAAAAGCTTCCTTTGAATTTTTGAATCATCAATTGCAATTGCATGGGTGTTCGTCGGAATACGGAAACGAGAATAGTCCGCAGCAATGATGTCCTTTTCTTCTTCCTTTTCGGCATTTTCCTTCTCTTGGTCGGCCGTGGTGCTACTGAACATTTCCTCGCGAAATGCTTGGGCAATCTTTTTCGTTACAGCCAGTGCTCCCGAACCCGAACTCGAATGTCTGAGAGATTTTGAGTCATCCTCCTCAACCTCAACGCTCTTTTCATCACTGTTATCGCCTTCTTCCACTGCCTTATCCTTCTTCTTGATGGGACCAGATACATCCGCGGCAGTTATCTTATTCGATTCACCTGATAGTTTGGCAAACTTTTCGAGAATGGGGCGAACATCTTCAGATGTGATCTTTCCAAGCAGTACCAGACTTGCAATCGTGAACTCAAATTGGTCTATTTCTGGCTCGACTTCCAACAGTTCATCTATGTCATTTTCCTTTCCACCCTCGTTTTCGGGTCGTCCAGAAAAGTCAGCCAGCATTGTGTACGTCGCCTCTTGCTGCTGCCATAAATACAGTTGCTGCATAGATTCTAGTTTCTGACTCAATTCCCGGAGCTTTCCAAATGCAGAGCCTACAAAGTATGTGCTGATTGCAAGATAGAAAATCATGAACCAACGAAGGCTGGGAGGAATATCCACGTCGCCGTAACCAATCGTAGTCGTAGTCTGCACGGCCCAATATAACGATTCCATCCAAGTTAAGGATCCAAACTCATCTTTGTTCTCGCCCAGTAGAGACAGCTGAACTGCAAACACACCGACCAAATTCAATATCAGAAATATGAGACTGATTTCAGCCAGTTGTGAAAACTTCGCAAAACGCATCCGACTGGCAATATCCTCATGCTTATCACGTGAACCTTTCACAATGTTGGCATCCCGTAAAATTTCGTATACTCGGGTTAGGGTCAGGTCCAGACGTCTTCGAAAGGGGTGGAAATGTGAGTCTAAGCCAGCCTGGAATCCAACTACTGATACAATTAGTGATAGTATCATGTAGACTGTTGCAATGAAAATCCTCCATTTTTGAGGATATGGTGATATTGAATCGAAGTCACCATCGTAGTTGACCAGGACTGTCACGTCGCCGTAACCTACAGTTGACATTGTCGCCGATGCAAAGAATAGTGATGTCAACCAACCATTGTAGCTACCCTGATTAGAGGGGCAAATACTGAAAATGGAGAAAGATCCAAAACTAATGAGCACAAAAAGTACATTTCCGACGAAGGTGTAGCAATATTCTCACTCAATATGTACTCACTTTCCATCACGCAGGATGACGCACCACAATATAGGCGTAAAGAGCAAAAACATCATCGTCACAAATAACGAGAACAACCCTGCATTCCTAACCCAAGGATATTTACTTTCCACCTTCAGATTGTAGAATGCAAAGTCCTTGTAGTAAAACCATTCCAACTTTTCGTCATCTTTCATGTTATTGTTGGTGCCCTTCATGTTGTTATTCTCGTCATCATCGTGTAGCTGTGAACCAAAGGAACGATTACTATCATCCAAAAGACCACCACCACCACACATCCAACCTGCTGCTATTCGAACGCAACAACATCCCACTCGGATTACTACTCAAACTCCCACCACTCTGACAAGTCTGCAATGTCGTCATGGGCATCATCACTCCACTTTGATTCAATAAATTTAACGAATCAGTGCGGCCTAGCACACTCGCCCTTCGAGTTTTTGCACGTCGTTTCTTTGCCTCTACATGACCACTCTCATCAATCGAATCCACTGCCCTATTCAACACATTTAATAGTACCTTGTCAACATCTCGAAATCCAAAGATGGAACGTGCCAACTTTTGAAAGCGTTGAATTTTCGTACGTGATTCATACGCGAGGCGGACGGTGTTGCGTATTTGAATGACGTCTTCACGTAGGATGCAGGGTGAAGATGTCGTGGTTGTGTTGGTGTTTTTTTGGTTGGTTGGTTTTAACGCATCAGTATCTTGGCTACTGCTGCCGTCGTCACTACTGACACTGTCATTTCCATCGCTACTCTGCTATAACTACCAATACTCCCATTCTCCTCCTCCTCCTCCTCGTCATCATAATCACCATCCAAATCCATCGTCTCCCTCATATCCTTCACCCTCCTCACACAAGCCTCATCACACAATCGTAAAAATCTCCACTTCACATCCGAACTCACCGGAACACGATGTGTATTCCTATACTCCAATCGACTAATAATTCGACCCACCTCTGAGTCTGGTAGAGGTATATTATTTGCATCGTTGTTTGTACCGTTTGTTGTTGTTGAGGATGTCATTGATGTCAAATGCCTCGGCTACCACAACATTATCATCATCAACTAGTGTTGCCGTGATGGAGTGTGTTTGTGACATGAAACTTTGTGTCAATGTGTTCATGTTGTTGTGGTGGTGGTGGTTGCTATGAAGTAAGTTGGAATTACTCGTCATTCGTGAAAATAAATTACGTCGACTAGACATACGCGAGATGGTTTGTGAGGATGAATTAAAGTCATCATCATCTTCATTATTCTCGTGAAGGATGTTGGAATTACTTGCCCTTCGTGAGAATAAATTGCGTCGACTTTGCTGCATACGTGACATGGATTGTGAGGATGAGTTAAAGTCATCATCATGTTGGTTGACATTGATAGGGATCTGTTGCTTTGATCTGTTCTCGTTAGTAAATTGCGGCGAGATTCAGTCGGTTGATATTGTTGTGGTTGAGATGATGATGATGTGGTCTCCCCATTATTAGTTCGTTGGTTATTAATGTTGCTAGGATTGTGTTCCTCTCGTTGCAGCCTTCGTTCCTCACGAGCCCTCATTCTTGCATTGCGATTGGTCATCCCGTTGAAGAAGCGACGGTTGATGTTTGGAGCAGATTCATTCACATGATGTGCTCCTACGCTTGCAATATCGTTAGTGTTGTCAGCGGTAGTGGCGTCACCGTTGGATGGGCCTGCTGCTGATTGAGGAAGGATGGGCCGAGGCCGCTCTTTTATTATAGTGTCGTCTGTGGCTGAATTGATCGAGGGCTGCAGAGTCTGCAGCCTCTGAAGATGTGGTGTTGTTATTGGCGTCTGCCACGATATTATTATCGACGGCGACATCTTGACAATTATTTGCAATAATATCACCGCCGTGCTGCTGCAGCTGTTGTTCCTCGACATCTGTGCTCATGGGTCCTTCGCGGGGTGACTTATTCGCCATGCTCTGATCATTCATCGGGGCTGCTGCACCTCCTACGCTGATGCCGTCGATGGTATGCGGGACCATTCAATTTTAAATGGTAGTGATAAAGGGCCTCTACATATACATATTGCGTTCACCTCACTAATTGTGGCGTCAGGTTCATTGTGAGTGAATGACTTCATTTACACGCTGTGAGCTGTGAGGCAGAGGCGATGGAGGAGGCGCAAGGAAGATGTTGGGTGGTGCGGAACCTCAAGTCTGACGTTTTTGAGCTTTAGTTTCTCTTTCGTGGAGTTGTGAAACATGATGAGACACAATAGTTTTACATACTCTCACTGATGACCACATCGCAGAAACGGCCTTTTCCTGTGCGGGTGATATTTATCTTTATCTGCACATTGTTGAGATGATCAAGTTGTTGCTTGCTAGGATAGTGATACGATAAAGAATGCCTTGCCATTTCTGACATAATATAGTTACTCTTCTTTTAGAGAGACAAATGATGATTGAAAATGAACTGAGAAGATACCACAAGGTTTTCCTGCGCCTGCGTATCCTCTCCTTATGAAGGTCAAGCCCAACTGGAAGCAACCAATGCAATAGCTGCGAGTTTTCACCTTTGCCTGGTCATTAATAACTTCATACTGTACTTGAATGTTTGCTGAAAATACATCCTCGTTCATTTCTTCAAGAGAAGACTGCTATTGCTAGTGCTAGATTGATCAAGTTACGAATAAGCACTCTCTTTGCGATGGACAAGGAAGCAAAAGCCAGAGAATGAGACGAAATTATACGACAGTATCAAGTAAACAATGATGAATAAAAAGCAAAGCTGTCAGTAGCCGTTGATATCTATCTTTAAAACTTTTCAGTCTTTCTAAAGTTGACTTGGAACAAACTCGTTGCTGTAGGGAGAATGAGATACTGTGTGTTCAAGGCAAAGTCTCGAGAGAAGCGCAACTTTCGTCAAAGATCTCCCGTAGATCACTTCCAACAACTGTACCCGAAGCCACATTTCCACATTTCATAATTGGCTTCTTGGTCTTGGGTTTTTCTAGAATGGTTATATTTTCGAAATGCAGGTTGGTGCATGGAGCATTCTCAAAACAGTCCACGTGCCATCCACTCCTAGCCTTGTGCACCACCATATTTTTTATTGTTATATTGTCCACTTCTGTGCATGCCAAGTCACCTGTTGAGTTAGTGCATGTACGTTTCCACGAAGAACCAGACTGATAACCGGAATTGATTTCGACTGCAGGTCCATTCACATAATAGAAGGTATTGTCAATCCAAGAGATATTTTTCACATAACCACCATATCGCATACGCATTTTGATGTGGGCGCCCTGACCCTGTCCGAACCCGGATATCTGTGTCATGGTGTTGTTGTAATACAACACATCAGACACTCCACCAGAAGTAGAGCTGCCTATGGCCAATCCCATTCCACGACCTAGAATGTTGTGTTGAACTGTCACATTGCGCGTAGGAGGAGACCTGAGTTAAGAGTAGATTCAGGTTAAAAACAGGTAGAGGGAATTTTATGACAAAAAGAAGCAGCATACGTAATATGACAAACCTGTTGTGGCGCAGTTTGCCTGCAAGGATCGTGACATGATCATCGCCGCACTCAATGGTATTATACCTGTTCGCATTGTAATCAGAAAGAGAAAACAGGAATGTGTTGAGTGTCAGTGTCAAGATAGTAATATTGAAGCAATTCATGAATACTTGCACCAAATAACACGTACTCCACAAGAACATTCTGGCAAGAATGTATATCGATGCCATCCGTGTTTGGACAACGATAGTTACGGCACATCGGCGCATCGATTGTCATGTGATGAATATAGACATCAGTACAGTAAACTGGGTGCAGAGTCCAAAAAGCTGGGTCACGCAGCGTCACGCCAGTAATCTCCACACCTGTGCAATTCTCAATTTCGATGATATGCGGCCGCCCGAGGTAGTTTGCAGCAGTATGATTCAGAAAGAAGGGATACCAATACCACCCAGCGCCATCAATCACTCCATCTCCACGAATTGTGATGTTAGGAGCGTGTCTGGCAGAAACAAGTGCCTGGCGTCGACGCTTTACTCTAAAGTCTGCGTCCCTCCCGAAGGATGGCAATGGATCTATGGCCGGGAATTTGTGCTGGTCGGCAACACCCCGAATGGTTCCGTGGACGGTGAGAGTGGTGTGCGGTCCTAAAGTAATGGGTGCTGTTTGATAAACACCCCCAGATGGGACTAGAAGCTCGCCGCCTCCGGCTTTGTTGAGCTCCTCGATTGCGGCATGGAATGCATCAGTGTTGTCTGTGTTGTTGTCGCCGATTGCGCCGTATTCAGTAACATCCACCATAATCCAATTCATCGGAGTTGACGTTGACATTGCAACCTCAACATTATTATTCCGTCCGCCAAGACTGCTGCTGGTTTTGATGTTATCGGTTTCCACATATTGAACGCCCTCCTTCAAGCAATACTTCAAATTTTCCATAATTGCCTCTTTCATGGTAATTTTCTTGTTCTTGATCACCCAATCAATCCTCTCAGTGCAACTGAAGTCCGTGTCTCGAAACTTGCACGATCCACAAAAATCATCCGGCGTGTTGGGTGATATTGGTTGTGACTGCTGCGATTGTGCCTTCATGTTGTCTTGGGCATTGTTTCTCGGTCGCAATTTTGAAGGAGCCGATCCATCATTTTCTTTACCCCCTCCGTTATCAAAGCCGACCACAACAGTTTCCTTCTTCCCTCCGTCAAAGCCGACTATAACAAAGTAAATAAAAGTGAATACGTGACAGCTATTAAAGCAAAGACGCACGTCAAACTAATGCGCCTCTTTTTCGTGGCCTGAGTATTATTGCGTCCATTATTGAGAGATGATTTCCCCATCTTGTGCTGCGCTACCGGCTAAGTGCTGCTATGTCTATGAATACCCTACCCAGCAAATCTGTTCTCAGCGAGTATTGGATCTCTGAAGTCGGTCAATATATTAGCTGTGGAAAGCGATAGTGAGAGGAGTTCAAATCAGGTTAAAATTCCGCTCTGTGCCCATGCTCATGGTACTAACTGGCAAGGTGTGATTTTGAGGAATGTGTGATGATAAGAGAGGGTCTTAGTTTATTTTCTACACGCGTAACTTAGACTACGTGAGCAGTGTAGGTACCCTGGGTGGTAAATATATACTAATAGTGACCCGCGTGTGTGTTTGTGTGTTTGTTTGTTTGTTTGTTTGTCCGCCTAAAATTCATCGCCGAAATCAGGAAGGGCATAAGTAATTTTGGCCTTTTTTGGTGAGCCCAATTCCAGAAGGGCATAAGTAATTTTGGCCTTTTTTGGTGAGCCCATTCCAGCACAGAATGCCGTGCGGAAAATATGTACGATCTGAACACGCGCTAGCACGCGAAGCGGCTAGTCTATACTAATAGTGACTCGCGTGTGCGTGTGTGTGTGTGTTTGTTTGTTTGTCCGCCTAAAATTCATCGCCGAAATCAGGAAGGGCATAAGTAATTTTGGCCTTTTTTGGTGAGCCCAATTCCAGCACAGAATGCCGTGCGGAAAATATGTACGATCTGAACACGCGCTAGCACGCGAAGCGGCTAGTTGTGAAAATAAGGTCCCCACCTCAAGTCAGCGCTCTAGAGAAGCGGTGCTAACAAAATATTGTTTCGTTTCTTCGTGGGTTGAGATAGATTTTAAGCACATAAACCTCTAGGTTAGCCCCCGTGGCGAATTCGCCGCAGATATTTTGAGCTTTTCTACTTTGACTTCTACAAAGTCAACCCTGCCAACAACCTTAGCTTGGTGGTCTCGTCCTTCGGAAAATGACGAAGAAGTCGGCCATGGTTGAGTGTGGCTTCGTCTTGTCTGTCCATCACCTCAACCTGACCAGACTTAGTAACCGAGTACCGAGAATTCGTCTACCACTCTAGAGCCCTAGAGCCCATGGATGATCCTACTTTTGGAATACTTCTGCACGGAGCAGAAAGGTTCAAAAAGTGAATGGATGATCCATGCCACTGTTGATATTATACTATGCTGATGAAGATGATCAAGTTGCTGCCGAAATAATATGTTTCTCCTCTAGAGAGAGAGACAAATGTTGATTGAAGATAAACAGAGAAGATACGACCAGCTTTTCCTCTGTGTCCTCTCATTATAGAGGCCAAACCCAAGCTATCAACACAATCATTGTAATAGCAACGAACACAAATAACTTCGTACTACAATTTAATGTTTACTGATAGACTTCATTTCTTCATCTTTACTCTGCCTTGCTTACACTTTGGAACTTTTGGATTTACTTGACTTGGATTTGCTAGACTTGGCATTCACTCCTACGCTAGCTGGATCAACTGTGTGAATTGGATTGATGACATATACAGGATTGGCTGGAGCAGCTGGGGCTGGGACTGGGGCTGCAGGACTTTTCTGCTTTACTACCACCTTAGAACTCTTGGATTTACCTACCTTGGCCTTGCGCGACTTGGCGAACATTCCTACGCCAGCGACATGGCTCGTGTGAGTTGGATTAGTGAGAGGCGCAGGATTAGTTGGAGCCGCCGGGGCTGCAGGGCTTTTCTGCTTTGCCTTTGCTACCGCCTTTGAAGTCTTGGATTTACCTGCCTTGGTCTTGCTCGACTTGGCATTCACTCCAACTCCAGCTGGATCGCTTGTGTGCGTTGGATTGACGAGAGATACAGGAGTAGTTGGAGCCGCCGTGACTGCAGAACTTGGGTGACTTTCATCTACTCCTAGTCCAAGACAAGCTTTCAAATGTTCGTCGTCGTCATCATGAAAATCCGATGAGGAAAAACAGCAGTCGTACAATTCACATTGCTTTGGATCTGCTCCTAATTGGCAGGCGACTGCGCTTTTCTCACAAAGGCAGAAATACTTTGAATAAACATCATCAATACACGTTTCATAGAAGGCGCTTGTAAAGCAGTCAATGTTCCCAGCGTCATCCACTTGCGATTGACAGCAGGTCTGAATGTCACAGTATTCGGAGTATAGTTCACAATAAGTGGAAACCAAACTGCACACACATTCAGATGTTGAATTTGTTGGACTGGCAATGCACTCATCGTAATCAGTGACAATGTATCATAATAAGTGTCAAATGTTGGCGATGTTTCATTCGATCCATAAGAGGTGTAAGGGAAGTAAAATCCAGGTTGCTCTGTTGCATCTTCGAGACAACTCATCCTTCCTGCGTCATCAGTTTGATCTTGGCAGCAGGTGGTACTGTGCATAGGGTGGCCGAAAAATAGTCATCGCTTGCTGTATCACAGTTACAGTATTCGGCGTTTAGTTCACAATAAGTGGAAATCAAACTGCATGCACATTCAGGTGTTGAATTTGTGGGGTTGGCAATGCACTCGAAATAATCAGTGAGAAATGTTAGTGATGTTTCATTCGATCCATAAGTGTATGGGCCGTAATATCCAGAAAAGGGTATGTTGCATCTTCGAACAGCTCAACCTTCCCGCGTCATCAGTTTGATCTTTGCAGCAGAGTGGACATTGTGCAGTGAGAACGTCACAAGATCGTATGCTGCTTGTTTGTCCAACAAATGTGATCCATTGTATCACACATGCATTGTTTCGTAAGATCCGCCGCCAACCATACACGGGATCATAGTGCAGTATGCAGCAGTGGACAATTCATCACCAGTGCATTGATCCATAGTCAATGATTGAGCTGTGAAGATTTCAGTTCCATTGTTGTTGGACGTACTAGTGCTATTGGGTTCGGTAGCAGTGCCCTCACAGAGCATGTTTACTTCATCCATGCAGCTTGTCATGTCGCCCTGTGAACTTTCCAAGCAAGAGCATAGATCTGGCCCGCAGTTTGACAACTGGTCGTCTTTGCATCGACATGTGGGCAAGGGCAAATCATCCAGAAAAGTGCCGGAGGAATTGACCGATTGGCGTATCCACTCTCGATTTCTTCGACGAGGACCCGAGCCACTGGTATCAGAATATTCGCATAAGTAAGACTTCGGCTCCGAGTAGTAACTGAAGGAGTAGTCAGAGTCAGAGTAATGACTCATATCCCATTCCTCCCATTCCTCTTCCACTTCAAATTCCTCAACGCTCTGTGTCGGAGGCTGGCGGGGCTCATTCGCAGTAGCAATGCTAGAACGATGTCGTCCTGCCTTGATCTTTCCAAGAATACCAACATCTGGAGATGTAGCCTTCTTGATCATATTTGCTACACGGTTGCCTGTGACGCGCTTCTTAGTGTGCAGGTTAGAATTTTCAGGACGGAGTCTTCTTGCTGCATGATGCTTGCCAAGGATGCCAACATCTGGACGCTTGCTCGCAACTGCCGCACCCGAGACAGTGTTTGTAGCTGAGATTCTGTCGCCCAACCTGCTGCAGGGTCATCCGCATCCTTCCGAAGACGAGCTTGGAGGTTCCTTGCATGATCAAGGATGCGTTTTCTGGGGTATCTGTCGTGCGTGTCAAGATGCTTCTCATATGATGCAGCAATTTTATCGGCCAAGACAGCCTTGGATTCGGCACCGCCAGTCTTGACGATTGAGCTGAGGGCGAGTGCGGCGGAAGTGGATAATAACTTGAGAGTTCATGGTTGAGTTGTTTGGGTGCTTGAATTCACAGAGTGCATCAAAGTAGCTACCTCGTTGATGCTACTACTTACAGATAGATAGATGTAGGGAAAGTGGTGGCGTGGATGCAAAATAATAGAAAAGCCACAACAGAGAAGCCCTTGATGGACCGCCACCCTACCCGGGGACTGACAGCACGGGAGAAGAGAGAAACTAGAAGTGCTGTTAGCCCCCGCCACACAGATGACCAAAAATGGCGTCCCGTCGATTATTCCGCGAACGGCAATTTAACTAGGGCGCTTCTCTAGCTAAAATTCGTCGAGTAGACTTGGACACCATGCACATCGATTCGTTGAAAATCCTCCGGGAATAAGGGACAGGATGCATAGTATGGGACAGCGGCGGCTTGCTTTGGGTCCATACTGAAATGGCGATGTGATACACATGCTGTACCTGACTGTTATGACCCAAAGCAAGCCGCCGCTGTCCCATACTATGCATCCTGTCCCTTATTCCCGGAGGATTTTCAACGAATCGATGTGCATGGTGTCCAAGTCTACTCGACGAATTTTAACTAGAGAAGCGCCCTAGTTAAATTGCCGTTCGCGGAAAAATCGACTGGACGCTTTTTTTGGTCACCTGTGAGGCGGGGGCAAGCAGGCGACACTCTCAAATCTCTCTCGTCGCCCCTTTCCCCCGGTGGTAGGGGTGGAGACCGACCAAAAATGTCAAGGAAACTCACAAGCGGCCACATTTTCCACGTAGGAATTAATACTAAATTATTAAGACACATGTCTTCTACCCCTCACACACGCAATGTGATTTTTTTGGGACAAATTTGGGGCCGGCCGGCCGAGCGCTCTCATAACGGCTGAGGCTGGCTGTAAGCTGTAACATCATCAGATCAGTACAAATTGTATGGTAGAGGAGGAGAGCCATCCAATAACTTTGTATGCAGTACGACTAAAAGAATGTCGCGAATGATCTGCAAATGAAAATAAGATTACTAAGTACATAATAACCTGAAAGGCATGGGAAGCGTCATCACATCGAAAAAATGGCGAATAACATAGACGGAGATGATGTTTTTCTATACACTGGCGAAGGACAAGAAGTTCCAGAGGATGTCACTCACGTCCGCATCGGTGAATCCGTCACATTCATCCCTTCAGAAGCATTTTATTGGCGTACATTTCTGGTCTCTGTAGAGATGCATAACGGAGTGGAACAAATTTTGGCACATGCCTTTTGGATGTGCACTTCTCTGACAAGTATAAATTTATCGGGCGTAGAGATCATTGACGAGTCGGCATTCAAAGGATGTAAAAACCTTGCGGATGTGGATTTCGGTGAAAAGTTGGACGTAATTGGACGAGAGGCGTTTAAAGGCTGCCACTCTCTGAAAAATATTGTCCTAAAAAACGTTAGAGCTATTGCATTTGGGGCATTTTCTAGCTGTAGGAACTTGGCTGATGTAGAATGTGGTGAAAAATTGATGAGAATTGAAGGAGATGCGTTCAATCAATGTCGTTCTCTGAGGCGCATCGTGATTCCGTTGAAAGTCGATATGGTTGGATTCTACGATCGTGCATTCAACAGCGATGGACTATCCAAAATTGATCTTGTGGGGGGGATCCACAAAACTATCTCCTCTTTGCACCTGGATAGCTGGAAGAGTCAAATGAATCAACAAATTAATCGAGTCAATCTAACTCTGCCCACCGTTCCTGCCGGTTCTAAGACCACATTCATACAGGATTGGATTGTGTCAACTCATAGAAGATTCAACCATTGCAAAAAAGAGCATTACAAACTGTTGAAGGAGGCGACTACATTGCTCGAACTTGCCCTGTGGAAATCTATGCTTGAGATAAATGCGGATTCTTCTTTTGAGGTCAATCCAAAAAAGAAAGCTAAGATTGATGACATGACGTCAAGAAACAAAGCAGCGAATCGCGTCTGGTGCTGCCATGAGTATCGTGATAAAGAATGTCTTACCTTTCCTCAGATTAGAGGAATTAAAATGAGTTATGAGTGATGTACTTAACGTAGGCGTTTACGAAAAATAAAAATATAGAAAAATACTATATACCCTGACATCAATTTACATCCCACAAATAAATTATGCATTTATAAGTGAATAAAAAAAGGTTTACACGTATTCTTCTACAATTAGCATTAACTTCAACATTCAAAAAAAAAACATAACATGCTAATCATTACCACATTGGAAACATGACATCTGATGTGATAAAAGAGAGTATTGCTGGCGGCCCTCCCAAATTGGATCTCATCAGGTCACCTACGACGCTATAGCATGGCCGATACGCATTAAAAGAGCATGAGTAGTGGCATATATCCTTCTATACTATCGTAACGCATCATAATGGGCCTCTAGAAGCTGTTGATTGCTCCATACACAGCAATAGATACGAGATGGTGCTAGAGTGCCGCTTGAGGCCCTCCCAAATTGGACACCTCATCAGGTCACTTACGACGCTGTAGCATGGCTGATACGCATTAAAAGAGCATGAGTAGTGGCATATATCCTTCTATACTATCGTAACGCATCATAATGGGCCTCTAGAAGCTGTTGATTGCTCCATCACAGCAATAGATACGAGATGGTGCTAGAGTGCCGCTTGAGGCCCTCCCAAATTGGACCTCATCAGGTCACTTACGACGCTGTAGCATGGCTGATACGCATTAAAAGAGCATGAGTAGTGGCATATATCCTTCTATACTATCGTAACGCATCATAATGGGCCTCTAGAAGCTGTTGATTGCTCCATACACAGCAATAGATACGAGATGGTGCTAGAGTGCCGCTTGAGGCCCTCCCAAATTGGACCTCATCAGGTCACCTACGACGCTGTAGCATGGCTGATACGCATTAAAAGAGCATGAGTAGTGGCATATATCCTTCTATACTATCGTAACGCATCATAATGGGCCTCTAGAAGCTGTTGATTGCTCCATACACAGCAATAGATACGAGATGGTGCTAGAGTGCCGCTTGAGGCCCTCCCAAATTGGACCTCATCAGGTCACTTACGACGCTATAGCATGGCTGATACGCATTAAAAGAGCATGAGTAGTGGCATATATCCTTCTATACTATCGTAACGCATCATAATGGGCCTCTAGAAGCTGTTGATTGCTCCATACACAGCAATAGATACGAGATGGTGCTAGAGTGCCGCTTGAGGCCCTCCCAAATTGGACCTCATCAGGTCACTACGACGCTGTAGCATGGCTGATACGCATTAAAAGAGCATGAGTAGTGGCATATATCCTTCTATACTATCGTAACGCATCATAATGGGCCTCTAGAAGCTGTTGATTGCTCCATACACAGCAATAGATACGAGATGGTGCTAGAGTGCCGCTTGAGGCCCTCCCAAATTGGACCTCATCAGGTCACCTACGACGCTGTAGCATGGCTGATACGCATTAAAAGAGCATGAGTAGTGGCATATATCCTTCTATACTATCGTAACGCATCATAATGGGCCTCTAGAAGCTGTTGATTGCTCCATACACAGCAATAGATACGAGATGGTGCTAGAGTGCCGCTTGAGACCCTCCCAAATTGGACCTCATCAGGTCACTTACGACGCTGTAGCATGGCTGATACGCATTAAAAGAGCATGAGTAGTGGCATATATCCTTCTATACTATCGTAACGCATCATAATGGGCCTCTAGAAGCTGTTGATTGCTCCATACACAGCAATAGATACGAGATGGTGCTAGAGTGCCGCTTGAGGCCCTCCCAAATTGGACCTCATCAGGTCACCTACGACGCTGTAGCATGGCTGATACGCATTAAAAGAGCATGAGTAGTGGCATATATCCTTCTATACTATCGTAACGCATCATAATGGGCCTCTAGAAGCTGTTGATTGCTCCATGCACAGCAATAGATACGAGATGGTGCTAGAGTGCCGCTTGAGGCCCTCCCAAATTGGAACCTCATCAGGTCACTTACGACGCTATAGCATGGCTGATACGCATTAAAAGAGCATGAGTAGTGGCATATATCCTTCTATACTATCGTAACGCATCATAATGGGCCTCTAGAAGCTGTTGATTGCTCCATACACAGCAATAGATACGAGATGGTGCTAGAGTGCCGCTTGAGGCCCTCCCAAATTGGACCTCATCAGGTCACCTACGACGCTATAGCATGGCTGATACGCATTAAAAGAGCATGAGTAGTGGCATATATCCTTCTATACTATCGTAACGCATCATAATGGGCCTCTAGAAGCTGTTGATTGCTCCATACACAGCAATAGATACGAGATGGTGCTAGAGTGCCGCTTGAGGCCCTCCCAAATTGGACACCTCATCAGGTCACTTACGACGCTGTAGCATGGCTGATACGCATTAAAAGAGCATGAGTAGTGGCATATATCCTTCTATACTATCGTAACGCATCATAATGGGCCTCTAGAAGCTGTTGATTGCTCCATGCACAGCAATAGATACGAGATGGTGCTAGAGTGCCGCTTGAGGCCCTCCCAAATTGGACCTCATCAGGTCACCTACGACGCTGTAGCATGGCTGATACGCATTAAAAGAGCATGAGTAGTGGCATATATCCTTCTATACTATCGTAACGCATCATAATGGGCCTCTAGAAGCTGTTGATTGCTCCATGCACAGCAATAGATACGAGATGGTGCTAGAGTGCCGCTTGAGGTCCTCCCAAATTGGACCTCATCAGGTCACTTACGACGCTATAGCATGGCTGATACGCATTAAAAGAGCATGAGTAGTGGCATATATCCTTCTATATCTAATCGTAACGCATCATAATGGGCCTCTAGAAGCTGTTGATTGCTCCATGCACAGCAATAGATACGAGATGGTGCTAGAGTGCCGCTTGAGGCCCTCCCAAATTGGACCTCATCAGGTCACCTACGACGCTATAGCATGGCTGATACGCACATGAAAGAGCATGAGTAGTGGCATATATCCTTCTATACTATCGTAACGCATCATAATGGGCCTCTAGAAGCTGTTGATTGCTCCATACACAGCAATAGATACGAGATGGTGCTAGAGTGCCGCTTGAGGCCCTCCCAAATTGGACCTCATCAGGTCACTTACGACGCTAGAGCATGGCCGATACGCATTAAAAGAGCATGAGTAGTGGCATATATCCTTCTATACTATCGTAACGCATCATAATGGGCCTCTAGAAGCTGTTGATTGCTCCATGCACAGCAATAGATACGAGATGGTGCTAGAGTGCCGCTTGAGGCCCTCCCAAATTGGACCTCATCAGGTCACTTACGACGCTATAGCATGGCTGATACGCATTAAAAGAGCATGAGTAGTGGCATATATCCTTCTATGATATCGTAACGCATCATAATGGGCCTCTAGAAGCTGTTGATTGCTCCATACACAGCAATAGATACGAGATGGTGCTAGTGTGCCGCTTGAGGCCTTCCCAAATTGGACCTCATCAGGTCACTTACGACGCTAGAGCATGGCCGATACGCATTAAAAGAGCATGAGTAGTGGCATATATCCTTCTATACTATCGTAACGCATCATAATGGGCCTCTAGAAGCTGTTGATTGCTCCATGCACAGCAATAGATACGAGATGGTGCTAGAGTGCCGCTTGAGGCCCTCCCAAATTGGACCTCATCAGGTCACTTACGACGCTATAGCATGGCTGATACGCATTAAAAGAGCATGAGTAGTGGCATATATCCTTCTATGATATCGTAACGCATCATAATGGGCCTCTAGAAGCTGTTGATTGCTCCATACACAGCAATAGATACGAGATGGTGCTAGAGTGCCGCTTGAGGCCCTCCCAAATTGGACCTCATCAGGTCACCTACGACGCTATAGCATGGCTGATACGCATTAAAAGAGCATGAGTAGTGGCATATATCCTTCTATGATATCGTAACGCATCATAATGGGCCTCTAGAAGCTTTTGATTGCTCCATGCACAGCAATAGATACGAGATGGTGCTAGAGTGCCGCTTGAGGTCCTCCCAAATTGGACCTCATCAGGTCACCTACGACGCTGTAGCATGGCTGATACGCATTAAAAGAGCATGAGTAGTGGCATATATCCTTCTATACTATCGTAACGCATCATAATGGGCCTCTAGAAGCTGTTGATTGCTCCATGCACAGCAATAGATACGAGATGGTGCTAGAGTGCCGCTTGAGGTCCTCCCAAATTGGACCTCATCAGGTCACCTACGACGCTGTAGCATGGCTGATACGCATTAAAAGAGCATGAGTAGTGGCATATATCCTTCTATACTATCGTAACGCATCATAATGGGCCTCTAGAAGCTGTTGATTGCTCCATACACAGCAATAGATACGAGATGGTGCTAGAGTGCTTCTGCCGACCCTACCAAATTGGACCTCATCAGGTCACCTACGATGCTGTAGGCTGATACGCATTAAAAGAGCATGAGTAGTGGCATATACACTTCTATGATATCGTAGCGCATCATAATGGGCCTCTAGAAGCTGTTGATTTCTCCAATCAAATCGTTAGATGTAATATGATGCTAGAGTGCTCGATAGTCAAATTCAATCTTCCTTATTGACGGCTTTATCACTTTTTTGGTTCAAGTCGTGTGGCTGTTGGCCATTCACAACTGTATCTCACGAGGTTTTCTTGTTTTTTGATCCTCTTGAGTGCTTGGCATACTTTCTTGTTTCTTGTTAGTTCAATACAATATTGTAGACCATTAGTAGCAGTTGAGTGACTTGACAACTTGACACCTGTTCCACTACACCGATTACAGCACCTTAGTTAGTTTGTTATTGAGAGTAGTGTAACTGACTACCTATCAAAACTACAAAATTTTATTTTCGTATTATATCTAATGGTACAACGAGACGTCTTCGCTTAATCTCGAACGCTTGCATCGCTCAGCCTTCCTTTCATGAGCTTTGCGTTGCGAGATCGTGCTCGAGCGTGAAAGCAGCCATTGAAGCACGTTCTCGTGCCCAAAGAGAGAATCTTTCTGATGTGTTGGCAAGCTGTATACGGCTGATATCATCTGTTGACTCATAGCCTTGCCTCGTTCTCTCCTCCTTAACCATATGCTGAACAGCTTGTTCATCCATGACAGCCTTTCTCAATGTGTCTCTGCGATCGAAGTAGCTATCACAGAGAATAATCTTCTCAAGCCCAAGGACGAGTCCAAGCTCACCATCGAAGGTTCCTTGAGCTTCACTTTGTTGAACCAATTGGCTGCATAGACACGCCTCATCCTCGAATAGCATGAAGTCATATCGGGAATACCAGAGTTCGTGTTCACGACCTTCTGTTTGGTTATCGACAAGCTGGATCACTTGACATGAAGGAGCAAAGCTGACGGATCGTTTTTTGCTTGCCTTGCTGACAACGGCATCATCATCATTGATGTTGCAGCCTTGAGGGACACTAATCCTCTTCTTCAACCCGAGTATATGGCCAATATCGCCAACGTCGGCGAAGGATACCCGAAAAGAACTCTCTTTAGTAGCTGCTTCCAAGCATATAGCTTGATTATTCTCGTAGTCGAATAGATTGGCGAATGTAACAATGGTATTCTCCTTCACATTTCCGCGACACAGACACGCCTGGTTTTGATCATCGTAACCATCATCTGGGTTGAGAATACCTTTGAGTTGATCATCCGCTACCGCTACGAAACTGGCCATCCGAGACACTGAGGTGGGCGACATAGGAGCCAAGAATCCTTGTTTGCTTCTCATCGTTGTCTCCATCAAGTGAGTATCTTTTTGGTAATGGCAACCATCCATGCATCTCATTATACCAGGACAAGACGATGAGAGGATGCAAGATACAATGTGCCTCGAGTTGTTTCAAATAAGTACGTGTGCAGCAAAAACCGCTGAGCAGCTGTCTAGTGTCAAACTCTACTTATACTTATGTATTTGCGACGTGAATTTGTTGCGTCTACCAACAACTAAGGATGATGCTGCTTGAGCAGTTGTAGCGCAACTGTGATGTGGAAAAGACAACAGAAGATAATTACAGAAGAGTACCTGCGTGAGATGAGCGGAGAGAAGAAGCGAAGGAGAGAAAGGTTTTTCACGACCAACTTTACTTTGTGATTTAGTGAGGCGGAGAAGGAGGCCTTGTCCAGTTCCGGAGGTTGAAGTAGAAGTTGATTCGCTTGAACTTCGCTCAATTATGAAGAAAAGTTCCTTTGATTTCGAAAGAAGTGACATAATCTGAGGGAAAAGTTGGGAATCCGGTACTAAAAGTTGCAGCCAGCGAAACCAGAAGAGAGAAACCATGACTAGAAGAGGCCTTTCAGCTCAACTTGTTGGACGTCAAAATGAAAACTGCACGGGCAATGATACAACTGCGACCTCTTCACACGCTTTATGCTATGTATGAGAACTGCATCCCAGCAACTTGTTCCATTTTTCTTTCAAAACAACGAAAAACAAGCTATCATACACGATGACCGTCTCAGTCGAAAAACTTGTCCAATACGTGGCAATTGTCCTGGACTTGATCCACTGTCAGGAATGGGCAAAACTTGAAAAGGTTGCCTCTGAGCTAAAGCTCTTCAAGGTGGTATCGGAGCACATTCAAAAGTGCGATGAGTTCAACGGAATGACTCTTCTTCATGCCGTCGTTCGCTACAACCCTCCTTTACACATCCTTGACACCATGATTCTCGCTCATGTCGATGCTCTCGAGGGACAAGATTGCTTAGGACGGACACCACTACACGTCGCTTGTGGAAGCGGTGCCGAGGCGCAGCTCATAAAAAGTCTCGTCAAAGCGTTCCCCGGAGCATGTGACATACAAGATGAAGATGGAAGGCTGCCGCTCCACCTCGCATGTGATACCGACTGTGTCTTATTTGAGGGAGATCAGACTCCTCGGGCGCCGCCCCCCATCGATGTTGTTAAGGTCCTCCTTTCTGGATCTATGCAATCTGTCTTGGTGGAAGATGAAGATGAAATGAATCCTATCGAATATGCGATTGTATCAGATCTCAATATCAAAATAGTGAAACTGCTACAGAAGGCGTCGATGACCCTTAGAAGAAGGGAAGCAAAGACTAACAAGGCTGCTCCGAAAACTACTACAAAGGACGATAAACCTATTGCCGCCCTTCCTCGAAGTGTTCTTGGCTACTGCTAGCGAAGAACCTGGTCTGAAAACATAATAAAATATGTAATTACTTTATTAAATTTCTTGGCTGTGAGGTGTAATGATATAAGTGGACCGCAAGGCGTGATACAATGCATTCACGTCTTTCATTCCAATCTGTGTTTCTCTAGCATTTTAAGCAACGAATTCTTGCTTGCAGGGGCAGCAATTATGTATTATGTAGTGACTGTTGTGGCATTTGAATCTGCTTCACAAGCGGATGGTGTTGGCGGCAGGTCGAATGCTTTACAAGCACCTTCGTATCAATACATTCACAGTACCTAAACCTACCCTTTGCTAGAAGAGCTCTAAATCATGCATATAAAAAGCAGATAATGATAATGTGAGGATCAGCACCACTAAATTATCTATCTAATAAGGACTGTCTTGGGACTTTAGGAACTCGATGTTACCAACCACAAGCTCAAAGATCAGCCAAGTCCCAAGCACCAAGTCTAAGTTCGTTTCTAGATCATCGCTACTCAAGAATGACTTTCAACTGTAACGACTCACTCCAACATCACAGATACTCCAAACCAAACGGAGAAAACTCATTGCTGAGTAGGTAGTAATGCTCAAGTAGCAGTAGTATCATCTCTCATCATTCAAGAAGGAGATTCAAGGGCAGCACAGCAAGCTCAAGCTCCACACATTCAAGCTCCACACAATCAAGATCAAAGCTGAGGCGAAGAAGGAACGCGAGAAAAGAGCTGAAGTCTGGCTCGGAAGGATGAAGTTCAAGTTCAAAATTGATTTTTGGAAAGTGAAGTGAAGGTGAAGTGAAGAGTGGAGGCAGCCATCACCAGGAATATAATTCCGACTATCATACCATGTCGCGATCAAGCTATCTGCGGGGACTCTACGCTCTAAGCTGTGTCACCCTGTTATTTGTTCATGTCTGTTGCGTGTTTGCGGGGGCTACACATCATCAGCAACTTCATCAACCGCAGCCGTCATCACGATCGAGTGTTTCATCATCTGATGTGACACGACATCATCATCATCACCATCAGCTCCAGGCCAGAAGATACTGCTGCTTCTCAACGTCACCATCACTGCATTTATTCAGTCGATCTTTCATAGCTTCTTCAAATGCAGCAGTAAAAATAGGTGCATCATCACAACCCATCACTGCAACATCATTATTCTTTCAGAGAAGATGGAAAATAAAACAACGTTCATTTTTGCATCATCCTGATGGACGTTCATCAATACCATCTTCGCAATACTTCCCTGCAGCATCGTCGTACAATAGCCATGTAGGTGGTGCTATATCACGGCAATTGATGCAACAACGGGGCGGCGGCGCTACTACGACGACGACAACGGAAGAGTCATCGGCTAGTAGTAGCAGTATTGAATCTAACAACGATAACATACTAAAAGGTGGATGCAACAACGATAATAATGATGATAAAGATGAAGATAATACAGATGAAGATGAACGAAACAAATTGATACTGATACACACTTATAATTGCACAACAGTATCTTTGATGGGGTTGGGGATGCCACGACGTCAATTTGCAACTTGGGTACGGTATTATCTTTCCAATAGCAGCAGCAGCAGCAGCAGCAATGATATATTGTCATCAACAACAAAAACTGCAGTAGCAGCAGCTGAAATAGAGGAGATTGTAAGCAAAGTAAGCACACAGCAAGTCAAATGGGAAAATGACTGGGAGAATCACGTCATGACCCTACGTCAATATTGGAAAGATGGAAAACTACTTTGTGAACATACCAATTTATTGAATGATCGGGGTGGAATGAGCAGAAGCAAGAACAGGAAGAAGCAAGAAAAAGAACAAGAGGGTAAAGAAGGAAGTGGCAATATGAGTGGTAGCGACACAGAAGAAGAAATTGACGATGAGGAAGAACGACAAATGAAGTATGAGCATTTTAGAAACATACTTGGATCATATGCCGATCGTTTGGTGCATATTGTTGAAGATGAATTGAGTGATGCAAGTTTCATTCCTCATGATGCTGCCGAGATTACAAATGTCTGCAGTAGTTCAACCACCGGAGTAAAGATGATGACTTCAGAGTTGCTGTTACCGAGATGGAATACACGACTTGGTTTACGAGGTTGGATTGAAAACGAGTATGGAGTGGAGAATACTCATGCGTTGATGGCGAATGAGCTGTTGGTCAAGTCAGAAAGGGAGCAACTTGAGGTAGGTGTATTTTATTCACATCATGGATTGCAATTTTGCTTTTGTAATGCTGTGATCGTCTCATTCTGAACTCTCTCTTTACTCCACAGACTTTTCAATTGTTTCTTGACTGGTTTCGAGGTAAATTTCCGTATTTCCATGATGCATGTGATACCTGCGGTGCATCATGTAAAGATGCACCGCTTTCAGAAGGGGACGATGACGAAATTGTAGATTTCACCAATGGGGACATCATAGGAAGCAACAATGTGCAAGAAGAAACAGATATAGAGATGGAATCCTGCCAACATGAAGACGACAAAGACAATGATTACTTTTCCTTCGTCGGTTATATTGGACCAAGCTCAGGCGAGCGCTTGGGAAATGCATCTCGAACGGAGTTATATCGATGTCGATCTTGCTCAGCATTCACCAGATTTCCACGCTACAACAAGGCATTGTGGGTAACACAAACTCGTAGGGGGCGGTGTGGGGAGTACTCGATGTTGTTGTATCGCATGCTTCGATCTTTGGGATACGAAAAGATTCGATGGGTTGTGGATTGGGCTGATCATGTGTGGGTAGAAGTTCTGCTTGGTGATGGTGTCAAAAGCAAAAGTGATGCCACGGAGGAAATTGGAATTGGAAGATGGGTGCATCTAGATCCATGTGAAGCAGCAGTGGACAATCCTCTGCTGTATTCTAGTTGGGGCAAGAATCAAACATATTTGATGGCATTCTATGACCCCTATGCGATGATGGCATCTACTTCAGACGGAAAGGATTCATCCATACAGCCTGTAGAGGATGTCACATTGAGATACACTAATGATGAAATTGACGTTGTAACGGAGCGAAGAGGAATTCCCGAACAATCCGTGGCAGAAGCAGTGAAAGAAGTATCATGCAAAATGGTGTCCAAGTTGAAAGATGTTGTGGCAGTAACTAAAAGCTAACTTTTTTGTAGAGTAATTTAGGAATGAGTGTAGGTTCAGATCAGGTATCTTTTCTTTCAACTGTCTATGTGAACAGCCTGTCGTTCTTCCCAGGAGCCTGCTAGCTAGCAGCATGATAGTTGCTGTTGCTCCAAGAGAGACGGGTGCTGTCCAAACATGCACAACGAAAGCAAGCTGCTTATCACAATCTACTATCTATTCCTTATTTCTGCTTCTCTCTATGCACTACCACTTACACTTCGCCGACTTCGCCGTCTCTACCCTTAAGTATGATGTAAGAGCATACACCACCTACGGCGACCAACCCGTATTGTACCCAGCAGGCCCCATCACAGGCGTCCTCGGGGCCCCTCCTGGTTTAAGTTCTCCTTTCTCTACTGATCCTCGGGTCTAGAGAGAGAGTAGCTACTAAAATCACCTACATATATTGCTCTCTCTAGATAGCTGTGAGAGAACATTTGCAACAAATGTTCTCTTTACTCCGTGGACTGATGTTCGTCGGCGTTCCGAAAAGAACTTTCGAGTCGTACCTTGGTTTAGCTGGTATACGGGAAGAAGGACAAGCTGGACGACGTGATGGCTGTCGAGTGATAAGGTGTACAATACCATTCTTGAATTGATGCTTGCGTGAGAGATGGCGACAGAGCCAAGCTCGAGAGTCGATTTGAATTATCCAGATCGAAGTTAGCAGCAGCAGATTCTTGGATGAATGTCACAGTAAACAGCAATGTAACGTTACATGTCATGACGTCATCACTTGTCGACTGGAGAAATCAACAATGAAGAGACGCATGTTTGCTCGGCCGAAGCCGGTGTTAGTTCGTAATATGTCTCACACGATCCCTCTCTGTGCAAAATACAAAAAAGGCGAGTACCGCTGCGTTTTACGAAAAGCTCACCTCAAAATACAAATTTCTGCTCTGGTATGTACTACTATAGCCCGGCGCAACTTGGCGGTACCTACTGTAGATAAGACTGCTTACATACGTAGGAAGCAGAACACCACAAGACACCGGCACTAAGATGAACAAAAGAGCCCCTAAAAAGAGTTTTGCCACACCGAAAAGTTTCACAACCTCGCACAAGCCGCACGCCATGGCACCATTTCCGCCGTAAAAGTGCCATAACTTAGAAAATCGTATCTCCTCTTCTACACATGGATACTGTCCGGCACGGGACCCTATGAGGAGCTGTACTCAAGAGGAACTCTATTGGTCCCGTCGCGGACTAAGTCTATGTTAGGCGGCCAAGAATAAGCTGTTTACATTATACTATGAAAAACTACCTCTGCCGCCTTCCGATTCCATTCGATTAGACGGAGATAATGGACTACTATGCACCAATCCTCCACACCGATTCAATGTATATACATATAATAATGGAATGGTTCATCGGCGGCGACTCTCTACGGCTATAGTACTCCACCGGGCACCATGTGTCGGCAGCCACACGATCGATCATACAACAAATTTGACCCTTTTTGTTGTTATATTACAAATGAAATGATTGGAACGCAACTAAAAGCCCGTCAATCGATTTGAGTTGTGTATAATGATCGCTTGCTGCGGCAGAGATTCATTGGAGAGCTATATCCTCGCCTGCTCAACTCATCGGCGAACCCTAAACTTGACCCTAACCCAGCACGAAGCATGACCCTAACCTGAATAATTGCGTTGAATTGAGTATTTAAGTCAATCCAAACATGTCCCGGCACTCTGATAATAACCGCTAATGTGTTTTTACGGTCGGGAACAATGTTATGCGTCATTGACTTGGCGAGGACTGAGTTAGAGTGAAATTTGTGTGTTGAGCAGAGAGTGGGTTAGCGGCAGTATATTGCTTCTGAAGAGAGTACATCAAAGCTATCAACAACAAACTAAGTCTTCCGTGGATCAATATAGTATAGGGCGTCGGAAATGGTTGCTTATAAGCATTATATCTTCCACTAGAAAGCACAACATGTATTCTCTCCTGTGGGTTGAGATTTCGGAAGCTCACAGTGACAGGGAATCAGGGGATATTTGCGCCTCATTAATGACTATCATTAGACAAAAACGTAAACATGGCTCCATATGACACTATAGTTGGTATTGGAATAGTATTTGTCTGCACCAAGGCCTTCATAAACACAATTTGCATGGTTTTATTGGGAATTGTGGCTCCTTGCTATGTGTACTAATCGCCTTCTATTAAGCTCATTATCTCAAAACTTTGGTAAATTAAGATGGAATATTGTCACATATGCATTGTAGAGGCATCCGAGTTGTTATTATGTTGATGTACTATTCCTTTCATGTGTTTAGTAGGGTGATAGGGCGGAAATCTCATGGTGAACATGTTCGGGATGATCGTTGGCGCCACTTTAATACCACTTGTATATTGGTTCCTACGTACATTTTTTTCTACAGTGGGGTTTCTGAGGCTGCGCCGGGCTATATCTATATCTACTTGTGCTTTTGGCTTATTGCACATCATGACAACTGAGTCCGCGTCTCGCATATTCATTTCCAATCCATTCGCATATCATATCTACATAAGAAGTTGCCAATCCATTCATCCAATCCTACTTGTTGTACGATATCATCATGACAACAGACGTAACAAAAAGACGTAAAGAGAGCGCCGTCGGTAACCTCGGTGTCATCGAAACAGGCCTTCCGACGAATCGTCATTCCATCCAAACTGTCACGTCCGAATTCCGTGAGGGAAGGTGCATCCTTGAGAAATGTGAAGTGATCAGCCGTACAGTCTCATTTTGTGGTGCAACAAATAAGGTGGATGTAAAGGTGAAAAATAAGGTGCTGCTACACCCACTGCGAGTAGATTTGCCTGCAGGATCTATCACGGCAGTTTTGGGTGGTGCAGGTAGTGGCACGAGTACGCTCCTCAAGTTCCTCGCTGGACAAATGGACAAAAATGTAACCTATGATGGAAAAGGTGAGTGCAAAACGAGTGTTGTTACCATCCGCATCACTTTTGATTTGTACTACTTTTGCTATACTCAACATCTCACATGTGTTCTTTTTTCCTGTACATGAATATAGTTAATCTGCCGGGATCAAAATCATATTTTGCACAAGAGACACATCTCCATAGATTTTACACACCTCGGACATATATCAAGCATTATCAACGCTTAATGGGTGGAAGTGGATCGCCGGGAGGGTGCTGCAAGTTGTTGAGAGGAAAGCCCTCCAACAACGCTCCCTCATCAGTTGGTGGGAACAGAAAGTTGAGAAGGTCTGGATCTGCAATTAATGATGATGAAGGAATTGAACGCCTACTGGACGCATTGAGGATTGATGTGGACCGACGTGATACAATCGTTGGAGATATGTTCAAGAAAGGCTTGAATCCAGGTGAACAACGGAGGTTAGATCTGGGCCTAACCGTATCCCTGCGTGCTCCTGATACTCTCTTTTGTGAAAGTCCAGACTTGGGACTTGATAGTGAAACATCACTCAATGTCATGGAATTTCTGAAGGGTTATGTTGCAAAAGATTCAAACCGAAGAGTGATAGTAACACTTGATAGGCCGTCACTTTTTGTTTGGAACCTCGTCGATAATGTCATCTTGCTCAGCAAAGGTCGAGTAGTATACGAGGGGCCAAGATTTGATATGGAGAGCTTCTTTGCCTACCATGGGAAGCCTACGCCAAAACGATTTTCACCTCTAGAGCACTACATTGCCTGTGTCTCTAATTTTAGGTCAGACAACAATGCTGTGAATTGGGAATCGGCGTTGAAGCAATGGCAAGAGAAAGTTGATGAAGATGAAGGAGATTATCTTGCGGATGATATTGAGATTTGCTTTCCTTCGGCTATACCGGAAGTTCTGTTGATTTCAGCAAACAATGAGACTACTGTACCGTCTTGGGGCAAAAGCTGGCTTAAGTTTCTGGCGTTGCTGCAAAGATCAATTCTTGATGCTCTCAAGAATCCTGGTATACTAGGTTTGCGGATACTCATGTACACACCATTTACGCTCTTCTTGGGTCTATTATTCTACAATCTGCAAGATGACGAAAGCTACGAGTCGGTCAATTCTAGGGCAGCTCTTCTCTTTTACAGCAGCTCGTTCTACATCTTCATGGTTGTTGCCGTCTTACCCTTTTTAGCTAAAGAAAGGCTGATCTGCCGCAAGGAGGTTTTGAATGGATGCTATCACCCAATTACTCATCATTTCGCAGTATCAGTTGGAAGCATACCAAATGTAGTGATTTTATCATTCATCATCACTCTTATACTAGTGGGCATGGTTAAACTGCATAATCCAGTGCAGTTTTTCCTCATCCTTTTGTTGGCACTTTGGAACGCAGAGTCTTACGCAATCCTGTTGTCTACTTGCGTCACAAATTACATCTTGGGCATTATCATCTTGGCTGGAATCTTCGGTCTAGCAATGCCTCTGGAAGGTTTTATGTTAGTTCCTTCCATATTTCCAAGTTATTTGCGATGGCTATATCTTGTTCCTTTTCATACTTATGTGTTCCGTTCATTCATGTACAATGAGTTTGCTGGTACATCTTTCGGAGAGTTGGTGCTCAAATCATATGAAATTGAAGGCACCAATATAAAGCAAGACATGGTTGTGCTGTTGTGTTACAGCCTTGTTATTCATTGCGTCAGTGTAGCAGTGCTTCTGTTCAGTTCACGTGGAAGGACGAAGAAGCAAAAAGACCCTTGACGAGTTTCACAAGATTCTATTGTTAATCAGAACAAACTCTACACTACAGTAGAAATTAAATGTTAATTTCTGTTTGATGAAAACTGGAATATCAATGCTCCAGTGTTCTGGTTGATCTAGTGTACATCCATTCATAATCTGACAGAGTATATTACCCGAGCATCCAATGCAAGAGGTAAAAGAAGCCCATCAATATTACATGCTTGAGGCGATGAGATTAAGGGCAAATGGCTAGAAAGAGATCCCATCAGTGACACAATTCTCTTCATCACCTTGCATCGCCGTCTGTTGATTCAGTGTCTCGTGCCTGTCACCCTTGTTCCTCTTACTTGTGCTCCCATTCATAGTGTAATGCTTGGATCCATGACGGACGCAGAAGCCTCCCTTGATGGCTTGATCGATGCAACATTCATGGGAGCAGCGCTTGACCTTGGCACCATGCTTGATGCAGACACCATTCTTAACGGCTTGATTAGAACAATCTTGAGTGCTGCAACGCTTAACCTTGGCTCCATGTCCCACACACACTCCACCCTTAACTGCTTGATTATCACAACCGTCATGAGCACAACGTTTGACCTTGGCACCATGTTTAACACACACACCGCCAGACTTGGCTTGATTAGTGCACCCACTCACAGAGCAATCGGCATGTCGTCTTTTCTGACCAGCAGCTTCACTCTTCTTAACCTTAGCTCCATGACGCTTGCACACACCTCCTTGGACTGACTGATTAGTACAACCACTCACGGTGCAGAGCTTGCGTTGTTTCTTTGCACCGTGCTTGCAGCAGCGGCCACCCTTTTGGGCGAAGCTGTTACATCCGACAGAGGAGCAGCGATAGACATACTTTCGGGGATGCTTCTTTGGCGGTTGAGACGAAAGACTGACTTCACGGCAGAGCAAATCATTATCAGATGAGGATGGTGTGATTGATCGTGGTGTAGATGGATGATCCTTGCGTTTATGATGGCTTGTCATTTTTGTCGTCGTCGTTGTTGTTGTTTTTGAAGACTCTGCTAGGATAGCCGCCTTCGCCAACATGTGCAAGCCATCCTCCGAGTTGGAAACATGCTGCGCCATGCCGAGTGAAGAATAACTCATGATATTGCAAATAAGTACGTGTGTTGTCTTGTGCTTCGTTGCACTGGAGAGAGGGCATATGGCACCACGCTTAGGCTGTTCAAGATGACCAGCCGGTTGGTTTGGAATCAGCGATATCTTTCAAAAACTGCGGTTTCTTTTGATCTTACTTTAGCGCGGAGTGGCATGCGCAAGTGCGGAGCAAAGCGTCGACAAAGTTCTTTGGCTGAAATCAGCTGTTAGTAGTAAATTCATACTAATTCCACCCCTAACCCATCGAGAGCGTCGACAAAGTTCAAGAAAAACAACAACCAAATTGAAGATCTATCCCTTGATTTAGACCAAAGTCAGCTGTTTGTTATAAAATCATACTAATTCCACCATGAGTGAAGAACTCTGTATCGCGAGAATGCTTCTCCTTTCACCTTTATCCTACCGACAGAGCTCCCACCCACGCAAAAGGTGCTGATTTTGCTGTGGTTCGCGGTTCGCACTCGCCAATAAGTTCTTGTAAGTATTGGCAGTTCGTAATATGTAGGTACTTTCCAGAGTGACGTCTTTTGATATCATGGTGAAAAGCAACACAGCTGCTCTGATCACGGAGGGGCAAAAATAGCATCTATCGTGTCTTCACGTGCAGATCCAGAGATGACAATCAAATCAAAAGCATAAGATCATATAATCATGGTTACGATTGTTGCAACCATGGTTATCTAGGATGGGTGTAGAATAAGCCTTCCTGGAGGTGGGCAAGAGCATGATGTAGACAGGTTCAATAGTGACGATATAGTTGAGCACTGAGCATGCCGAAGCAGGTGGTATCTGTGTTTTGTGAGGCATATACCAAGCTGTGCGCAAAGGAGGCAGGAGGCGGAGCAATATGGCAAAGAATAAAAAATTCGAATACAACTCTCGTGAGCAGGATATCAATTACTCCGACACACTTCTTTTCCGGTGCTCTCTTTATTACGTACATTTACCAGAGAATCTAGAATATACAACTTCTTCCAAACGCCCCACTTCAAACACAATTCATGTTTCCCTTTTCCGTCTTTAGTAAACACGTGCTACCGGTGGGACAGTCTTACATTCCTCTTCATCCAACGTATAATAATGAACAGGCCTGTAAGCAAGCTTTGTCTTACCCTCCTTCTCATCAAAGTAGGCCAATGTATGCTTCATCCACTCATCATCCAATCTATCCGGAAAGTTCTCATGAGCATGCGCACCACGTGACTCCTTACGATTTTCGGCCGAGTGCATCGTGGTGGCAGCACAGGGGAGCAAGTTACGAAGTTCAAGTGTTTCAACTAGGTCGGTATTCCAAATGAGTGATTTGTCTGTAACGTGAACATCATCAAAATGTTGAACGACATCATCAATATCCTTCTTCCCCTCTGACAAAAGTTCCTCGGTACGGTATACGGCAGCCTTATCTTGCATGACCTGTTGCATCTCTGATCGGATGACCGACGTGGGTGTTGCTCCAGTGGCATAACGCAACCTATCAAGCTCGGCAACACTATCCATACCAATATCATCAGGACCAGATGGAACAGCATCACCTGGAGAGGCAATCTCGGCAATACGGTTGGCACAGGCACGTCCAAAGACGACAATGTCAAGGAGAGAGTTGGCCCCAAGACGATTGGCCCCATGAACAGAAGCACTGGCAGCCTCACCAGCGGCAAAGAGACCAGGAACAACCCCATCCTCCTTGAATGTACCATCCGCATTGAACTCAGTTCGGATTACCTCACCAAGATGATTGGTAGGGATACCCCCCATATTATAATGCACAGTAGGCAATACTGGGATAGGTTCCTTGGTAACATCCACCCCCGCAAAAATCCCCGCCGTTTCACTAATACCAGGCAATCGTTCTGCCAAAAGTTCCGCAGGCAAATGATCCAAATGCAAATAAATATGATCCTTCTTGGGTCCAACACCGCGTCCCTCACGAATTTCCATCGTCATGGCACGAGAAACAACATCCCTCGATGCCAAATCTTTGGCACTGGGTGCATACCGTTCCATGAATCGTTCACCCTCCGAGTTACGTAATATTCCACCCTCACCACGACATCCTTCTGTAATTAAACATCCGGCACCGTAGATTCCAGTGGGGTGGAATTGAACAAACTCGGCATCCTGATTGGCCAGCCCTGCCCTCATGGCCATGGCATTCCCATCTCCAGTACAAGTGTGTGCCGAGGTACATGAAAAGTAGGCCCGTCCATACCCCCCAGTAGCCAACACTGTGTTCTTGGCCTTGATCCTATGAATCGTTCCATCCTCCATATTCAACGCCATGGCACCAACACACTGTCCATCCGGAGTCATCAACAGGTCCATCGCAAAGTATTCAATAAAATACGTGGTATCAAACGCCAAACTACGACCATACAACGTATGCAACATGGCATGCCCCGTCCTATCCGCCGCACAAGCACACCGATGCGCCTGCCCACCCTTCCCATAATCATACGACTGCCCCCCAAACGCACGCTGGTAGATCTTCCCATCCTCCGTCCGACTAAACGGTAATCCAAATTCTTCCAACTCCAACACCGCCTCGGGCGCCTCCCGACACATGTAATGAATGGCATCCTGATCGCCCAGCCAATCGCTCCCCTTGACAGTATCGTACATGTGCCATCTCCAATCGTCCGGCTCCATGTTCCCAAGGGCAGCGTTGATTCCACCCTGGGCGGCAACGGTGTGGGACCGAGTGGGGAACAATTTGGACACACAGGCGGTTTTGAAGCCGGCTTCCGAGAGGCCCATTGCGGCGCGGAGGCCGGAGCCGCCTGCGCCGATTACGAGGGCGTCGTAGGTGTGGTCGACTATGGTGTAGTCTCCTGTGGTGGAGGTGCTCGTGCTGGTGGAGAGGGAGCGGGCGAGATGATTGCTGTTGATGGCCTTTGTGGCGGCTCGTCGGGTGGCCAATGCGAACATCTTTTTGGATCTTTTGGTTGTTTGAAAATTATATGTGTGCTCTATCAATGCGGACCTCTTCGCTTAGCCCAATGTATTGTAATTGTTTTCTATCTGTCTCTACTCTACTGCTATTGACTCTTCAATGTTACTAATACTTCTACAATGGAGGAATGGGTCATCAAACCTACCATCACAAAGAACCGGAAGAAGGAGGATCTTTGGGCGATGATGATTTTGATTTGTTTTTTTTGACTTGACCTGGCGGCGAAGAAGAGACACCAATCTCAAACTCATAACATTTTCCACTCTGCCCACACGCCCACGGCCCACGCACCACCTTCGTTCCTGCTCACTCCAACCCCAAGCTGGAGGTGGAGGGTACATACTACATACCACCACCCCCCTTCACACTTATACTTTGGCTTAGACTCAGAGCACTTGTCAAGACTTATCTTTCTCTTAATATGTTTTCAATTCTATGCAACTTTTTTTGTATTTACGCATTCATAGCCCCCAGCATGTCACCCTTGACACCTTCAATCACATCATACATCTTTCCCTCTGTAGGAATAGCATCCCCTCCTTCACCGAACAATTTCTTTCTGTTCATGATAAATTCAAATTCTTCATCGTCAATACGGATGCTCTCGACGTCTGTACCCTTCAATTGCAAATCCTTCACATCAGATTCCAACAACTCATTCAATGACTCCGTCTTGAACTCGCCCTTGGAACGACTACCGGCCTTTCGGAAATCACCTCCAACAATAGCCATTCGCTCCAACTTCTTCTTTGAGATTTGTTTCTCCATCATGTCAATATCCACAGAGTTGACAGTCAAAAGACGGTACACAGCCACGGGACGATTCTGCCCGATACGATGGCACCTATCCATAGCCTGGCTATCCTGATGAGGATTCCAATCGGAATCAAAAATGATGCAAGTGTCCGCAGTAGCAAGGTTGATACCCAAGCCTCCAGCACGGGTACTTAGCAAGAAGACGAAGTGACGATCATCTCCATCATTACGAGTTCCGCCCACCCCACCAGTCTTTTCGGCATTAAAGACATCCATTTGACGTTGACGCTCATCGATTTTGGTGGTTCCATCGATACGGCAGTAATTCCATTGACGGTACAGCAGGTAATCTTCAATCACGTTGAGGAGTGAAGTCATTTGACTGAATATGAGAACTTGATGCTTGTCCCTAAACAATCGTTCCAACATGCGATCCAATAACGCAAATTTACCACTCGCACGGACGAGCAATTGCGGATGAGCAGTACCCATGTGAGCACCGGTGGCAGGGTCAATCGGCTCACCAAACATAAAGGGGTGGTTGCAATTCTTACGATGATTCATCTGCTTGTTCGTTTGACTCAATGTACGTGCTGCCTCAATACCCTGCTTCAAAAGAATATCCCTCAATATGCCCTGATCAATCATCTTGGAATATCCATCTTGAAGCTTAGACATGCCAGCATACACAACAATCTCCTTCTTTGGGGGCATGTCCTTCAACACATCCTTCTTGATACGTCTCAACAAGAATGGCCTCAAAATGTCATGCAACTTGGTCACAGTCTGATTCTTTCGTTCCTCCTTCAAAATATCTTCGGCAGTCGATGCCCCATGGGACTTTTCACCAATGTTTTTGAATCCAAACCATGATTGAAAGATTGTCAAATCGTCAAAGATAGATGGGTTGACAAAGTTCAACAAACTCCATAATTCATCTAAATTGTTCTAGAGACAAAGTAGCAAAAACGAAATGAAACATGTGACGAGAAGGAGACGAAATTAGAAGACGCGTACAAGTCTGTCAATATGAGAGAACATCACTAAATTCTCCTCTTACCTGGATTGGTGTTCCGGAAAGTAGCAAACGGTTGGCAGCACGGATACGTTTGAGACTAGAAATCAACGTACAACGATGATTTTTGAGACGTTGCCCTTCATCAACAACAAGGAAGGTAAATTCACCAATTTTATTCAATCGTTTCTCATCACGGATTGCCACTTCGTAACTGGTAACGATGACGGGATAATCGGCATTCTTACGTTTGCTTTTGTTCAATGGTCCTTCCAGCATGGCATCACGATCTTGGGCCGAACCATGGAAGCGACATACCGGGACGGAAGGGAGCCATTTTTCGAATTCACGAATCCAGTTCGGTAGTGTTGCAAGAGGGGCAACCACAATGAAGGGTCCGGAGACGTTACGTGTGCGTAGATGAGCAATGAGAGCGATGACTTGGATGGTTTTTCTGTAGATGGAAAGAATGTGAATGGTTAGTGGTGTCTTGTATTATACACACACATGATGTGTATCGTGTTGAAATCTCCAATAGATTCAACACAAATAATATCTCTAACAGAAAATAACGACTGAACAATGAATCAACTCACCCCAATCCCATCTCATCGGCCAAAATGCCACTAACACCATTCTCATACAGGCTCACTAACCACCTAACCCCCTCCAACTGATAATCCTTCAAAGTACACCCATTCGCCAAGTTCTTCGGCTGAATAAAAATCGGCTTCGTGGCCGCAGCAGCCTTGGACTTGGAATACGTCTCCTGAGCCTTCCCCAACGCCATTTCACCCTCGGTTGGCTCCCCATTATTCTTTTTACGTTTCTTCTTTTTTCCACTGTCTTGTTTTGACTTTTTATTCTTTTTATCCGCCTTGGCTGCTGCCGCTAGAGCTTCTGCCTGCATCCCCTCTTGTAATTCTTGAATGTCATTGGAGATAAAGTCGGAATATTCTTTGGCACGGTTTAATAAAAAATCGAGTTGAGAGTTGCGATGGTGAGTGTGGTGTTGTTGTTGGTCCCCATCCTCCTTTTTCTCTTCGGCCCCAGCAGCAGCTGAAGCAGCAGTAGCAGCGGGCTTTTCAGGAGATTTTTTACGTCCCTCCTCACTTTCGGCCTCGCTGTCATCTACGCCCACTTCACCCTTGGCAATAGCGCTTTGCAATAATTTGGGTGCCGCCGTAGCGTCATGTGGTTGTTCGATCCCATGTTCCGCCGTAGCCTCTGACGTTTCAATGGACGTGAAGAGATTGTCTTCTTCGTCAAATTCGTCTTCTGGCTCTTCTTCGTTTTCTTCGGCTACAGCTGCTGAAGTTTCCTCCGATTTTATTGGGGCAGCGGCTGCGGCATTGGAAGATGAGGGAGGAGCAATGCCGGCGGCGACAGTTTTCTCTTCTGTTTTGATTGATGTTGGCTGAGCGGCGGACGCAGCAACCGCCTCACTGCTACTGGCGGCCGCGGCGGAAGAGCTGGTTTCGGGAGGAGCTGTTGTTGAATTGTCCATTTCGTTAGTGCTCATATCATGTGTCTAAGTTACTACGATACTACAATACACACTCTCTGGGGGGGGCGGAAAAATGGCGCCATTTTGCAAATCAGTGTGTGAGGTGGTCAATTATTGTACTTGTGGGCCCGTGGGCTGTCTTGTGTGGTTAAATTTTCTAAGACCCTCTCATCGAGTCGAAGTGTGATGCTAAGGAAAGCCCGTGGGAGAATGGCTCAATTGTCCAGATTTGAGAGCGAATTCTCATTGCCTGAGAATTCGCCAATATTCGCTAAATGTACCGCCAATATTCGCTAAATATTAACCTTAAACTAACCCTAACTACTATTCCTTACTTTAAGTTTTTAAGCTCCCGTTGACACTCTCAGTAACAGATACGAATCTAAGCAGACAGCTCAGTAACAGATACATACGAATCTACTCATTGTACTTACTCATCTTATCTGCCAAGTTAGACAGATCACCATTACACTGCAAAAACAAACGGATTTCACACATGTCATCATACAATTTCTCTCCACAACGCTCACGAATGATTTTCAACTTTGAGAACACTCTTTCAACAGAACAGCTTGAAAGTTGAGCAAGAACAGCAAGCCTCAATGCAAGTGTTGGCAAAGCAATAGAAAGAGAGGGACAGCGGGAAAGAAGGTGGTATAAGCGTTTAGTTGGCCGAGGGGCCGAAGCAGACGACATACCGACGGCAGGAACATCCAACGGAGGCAAGTCACTGAGCAGTGCGGCGACAGGGTCAGCGAAAGCAAGAGGAGGTGTTGGGCATGGAGGGGTGGTGTGAGTAGCTGGAGAAGGGGCGGTATGAAATGATGTAGTAGGTAGGGCTGCGTGATCCTGGTTCGCGTCTCACAAGAGCATGGCTGAAGTGACACGTTCAGCGTTCCATCTGTGAAATGATACAATTTATTGTATTGGTACGGATTCTATACTTATGGGGAGATACGGTACTCTCGAGGTATATTAAGCATATGTACGATAGGTGCTGATGACGCACCCGAGGAAAGATCGCACAGGCTGACATGACGGCTCGTTGCACCATGTCGAGCTCACTGTTTAAAATTATTAAGTGTATAGCACGAATTATTGAGTTAACGAGGGTGAGTCCTCTTTAGTTGGTTGTCTAACTAACAGTCACAGATTGCAAAATCTGTCAGATCAACAGTTTCGTGGGTCTATTATCAACCTATTTGGTTGTATAGGGCACGTCACTAACAAGTTGTCAATTGGCCGTGTGCGCGCCGCCGATTACGCTTGTGATCAAGTTCACCGCCATTTCCACCGAACGATCGGCATGGTCCCAGTAAGAGGAGTTTGGACAAGATCTGCGCCCAACCGAGGGGGGGACAGATATAGGATTTTGTACACCCATTAAACCGGGAGGTAGAATATCTTGTGGCGTGAACCACGGTCTGCGGGCCTAGGGACGGTAGTCCAACAACTGTGGATAACCAATTTAAACACCAATCCTTTACGATGGAGTTTTATTTGGCAGTTCAAAATCTTTCTACAGCAACATTATTCCCGCCGATGACCAAGGGATGTAAAACCCGATTGAACGCTTATTTCACTCAACTCATGACGCACATGCTCCATGTTTGGATGGAAGGAGACGCTTGGATCAAGGATGCACAAGCCAAGATGAATGTCACCAACTACATGGAGATGGTGAGGTTAATCGAGGACATGAACACGGTCAATTCCATCAAGAATCGGAACACCGATGGAAAGGAGGAGACTAATAAGAATCGGAACACCGATGGAAAGGAGGAGACTATTAAGAATCGGAACACCGATGGAAAGGAGGAGACTATTACTTCGGAGAATGCCACGCAATTTTGTAACGAAATCTCATTCGTTAATCAACTTCAAATTCGCGATAGGGGGCCTACTGACGGTACTGTTGCAAGTATTGCAATATTGGATAGTGGATCCAACATGGGTGTTGTTGGACGAAGATATGTTCCTCTGGATCTTCCATCGTGTCCACCTACGATCAACATTCAGATCACCGATGCTCAGTTTCATGCTGCACAGGATGTTGCTGCTCACCACCACCTCTACTCTATGGTCGACACTTATGCCGGTTTGATGGCTGGACACCACGCACAGGTTCATGAACGTCGGGAATGTTCTGCTGACTTAGCATCCTCTCGTCACTTCTTCCTCAATGCACCTCATGAGGTCATTCAGCATACCGGATTTAATGCACCTGCTCCATCTCTTGCTTACAAGTCTGTTGGGAACGATGTTATCGCCAGCGTTTTGTTGAAGGTATTATGGGGAGTTACGATGCGTATACCAGTTCATGACGCTTCTGTAAGGGAAGAGTTGATGATTACACAAGTTCATGACACTTCTGTCCTGCTTGAACCGTCTTCTCTCGGCAACGATGTCACTGCGATGCATTCGACCAAGAACGATGTTGCTGACAACCATGACTATCCATTGGCTTTGGTTAATATCGTTCCTGAATTAATCGAAATACATGATAGAAGTGTATTACTTATGAGCTCTTGTTTGATGTGTGGTGCCGACCATGTGTCTTGGACTGAAGAATATGATAGACAGCTGAACTATGGGGAGCACTGTGCATTATCGAGGCATGATCTTCTCTTTGGTATGAGCTGCGAGGTACTTGATGATTCGAAGGATAGGAACAGTGTTTGCTACAATGATGATGGATCCCCATCCATGAACATTACCAACTGTCGTGGAAGATTGATAAGTGCTGAGAGAGAGATCATCGAGTCGACAATTGGATCGAGGCAGATCACCAATCGGTCATTACGATGGGGAGTGATCCGCAGCGATCATCATGGTTCGACACAATGGAAGGTACCCTATTCAGCGATTGGTAATGCCGCCGTGGCAGTTCACATCTCTTCCAACGATGGCGACTCCATCTCTACAACTATGCCACCCTATTACGCATTGTGTATAACTGGTACAACTGGGGAGCTGCAAGACTTCGCCTGGATGATTCTCAAGAGTATTGACTTCTTCTCTTCAGTTTGGAATGCCATTACAACATCGAACATGAGAACCAAACGATCATGGAGAACGAGGATTAGGAGCCATAACATTGAAAAGACTCACATCACCAGCAATGAGAATGGGGAGCTTTACAACGATACCAACCACCACTACTCTATTGACCACTTTTATTCGGCAGATATTGATACATTCAGTATTATCGTCACCTCCAGATTGAACGAAGTCAAGTATTACATGACTCCTGCTGTGGATGTTAGTGGTATTATTATTTCGCATGAGGTGACTGCGGTGGCTGGTTATCTGGACGATGGGATTTATTGCAAGTTAGGTGAAGTCATTCCCTTCGCAAGTGTCATTGCGTCATCTTTTAATGAACTTAATGCCGTCGACGTACCTGCTCCATCCCCTGATGATGAGTATGTTGGGAAAGCTGTCATCGCCAGCGCTGTATGGATAGGCCTATGTGGACATTTGATGTGTACACAAGTTCATGACACTTTTGTATGGGGAGATTTGACATGTACAAAAGCTTATGATACTTCTGTCCTGATAGAACCGCTTCATCACAGCAATGATGTCTCTGCGATGCATTTGACACAGGTCAATAACAGCAGTGTTGCTGATAGCGATGGCTTTCCATTTAATGACGGATTCGTCTACAGCCATAATGCAGATCTGGTGTTGTTTATTATCGTTCCTACATTAATGGATATCACCGAATGCGGCGAAGGATTGATAGTTGTTGCACGTGACATCTATGGATTGGTGTATGGAACGAGACTGATTGCTACCGTGGAGCGGTGTTTGATATGTGATAATCATCATGTGTCTTGGACTGAAGAAATCAACAGAAGGCTGAATTATGGAGAGCATCGTGTATTACCTAGACATGGGGAGCAGAGTTCTGGTAGAGTTGGGATAGCATCAACTGAAATCAACTCAGCCCATAATGCAACGCTGAACTGCACTGGAAGAGATTTGCTTTCTTTGGTCAATGAACACAGCTACAATTGCGATGGATTAAACATCCCTGACATTCCTCCGTCTGTCGGCGTAGTATTTGACGAACTCACTTATGGCAATGAAAAAGGGAGCAGTAACAGCGAGAATGTTATCTCTGAAGAGTTGGATGCGTTGACGTGGGTGCCTGAATGGGGAGAGCTCGAGGGAGTTATGGCGAAGCAGCAGCCTAAGACAATTGATACGAGAGACAAACGAATGATTGGTATCAGTGGTTACTACAGATTGATGAATCATGATGAGCATGAACCTAGCAGCAAGGACGTTGTGACTAGCGGACACTCATGGGGAGCTACTTCAACGACGTTCGCGGCAGTGAATAGCAACGATAGTCTTTTGCAAGCCATCAATGAATACAACTTCGACTCTGTCAATGATTGTAGTGGAGTACTCACGATGAATACTATCTCGAGGAGACGACAACTCATGCTTGTCTTTGCCATTGACCTAGGCCATGCTGACATGTTGTGTTCGATGAATTCGACTGATGGATCTCCTTGCATGATATTCCGCTTGCGGCCAATTTGCAATGATGTCTGCAATGTACCAATGACTACTGCACCCGCTACGACGATGAACATTAGTGCATCAACTGGATCTGTTAGTACAGCATTTGCCGACACCAACGTCATTATCCATTACGACGCACCAGCTCATGGCAGGAGACACCCGACCAGCACAGGATCCGAGCAAGCCCACTATGTTGCAGCTATTGAAGACTGTTCAATGCGACAAGCTGTTTATGAAACCTATGCCTATTGTGCAGATGCATTCACGATCCACTATATGAATGATTATGTCAATCATGCAATGCCTGAATACTTTGTTGAAGACACCACAAGACAATATCTGCTTGGACCGTGTGATATGTACCATTCTGCATTGGGTGATTCTATCTTGGTACTGACAGGCAACGATGCTCTTGCAAACGATGATTGGTACAAGGCTTGGTCTATTGGCAGTTACTTCGAATACACATGTGGTGATGATGAATTGACATTCGGTATGGAAGAAGTTGCAACGCCGCATGGTAATGGAAAGGATTTACTCTACTTCGTTGCGGTGAAATTGAGCGATAATCATGTTGGGCCTGATGGAAGCAGCAACCCTTATTCCACCGTATTGGGTACAAGATACACTGCGGATAGTGCTTTTGCTAGTTACAAATGCATGCTTGTCAACCTCTTCTGCGGTGAGTCATCGGATACGAAGGATGCTCTTTTTGATGTTGCAATCTATACCACGAGAACTATGCTAGAGAGGACTAAAGTCAAGTCTACGTCGCTTTGTCTCGAGGGATTATCTCCAGAGCAACTTGCATCAGATGCGCAACCACATGGTAAGCTTCACGAGAGACATTTGAAGTTTTCGTATCATTATGCGTGTGCGAATATTGCCGCTGGGGTATTAAGGTTTGCCTTCGTCCGCGGAACAAACAATCCTGCTGACACATTGAGTAAGCATTGGGCTTGTAGTTCTGTTTGGCCACTGATCAAACCTATCCTGTTTTGGAGCGAGGATATGATGGATATCTTGAGTCAAGATGCGTGGATAAAGAATCGTAGGGGAGTGTGAAATGATACAATTTATTGTATTGGTACGGATTCTATACTTATGGGGAGATACGGTACTCTCGAGGTATATTAAGCATATGTACGATAGGTGCTGATGACGCACCCGAGGAAAGATCGCACAGGCTGACATGACGGCTCGTTGCACCATGTCGAGCTCACTGTTTAAAATTATTAAGTGTATAGCACGAATTATTGAGTTAACGAGGGTGAGTCCTCTTTAGTTGGTTGTCTAACTAACAGTCACAGATTGCAAAATCTGTCACCATCGCATATCAGCCGTTGCTTCCACATGGTTGTTCCAAAGCTTCCTCTGACCAGCCGACATTTTCGTAACACCGCCATGAAGTTTTTTACACCCAGTCATTCTACATTTGACACCATGGCGCAAATTTCCAGCACAAACCACACCCATGCCGGCAGGGTAGGTAGGTTCAGGCATCGGACCAGTGTGGGGATAAATAACATCACCCTGCTGCTCAGGTGTGACAACACGAGGCCCGGCCGGGGGTGGCTGAGTAGCACCCGGGGGGGGAGCCTCAATGCGAGGCTTTTTAGTAGGACTAGAAAGGGACATTTCCGCCAAGAGTAGTTGTTGTTCCACCTTGCGTCCCCGCTGTTGAATCGCCAGACATTGAGGGGAGTTTTTGTAATATGTACTCATGGGGATTTCAGAGCCTTTCAGAATGCTGATGAGGTCCAGTCGACCCTTATGCGCAAGCTGACGTGCGTGCACCCAATAGGGTGTGACGTCAATTGTTGTCCATAGTCCATCCACTCCTGCCGTAATAACATCTTCGTCGCGAGTCACCTGGGTGATAGCATCGAGAACATCCGCCAGAAGTGCCAAAAGCCAGTAGGCGAGCTTAGTTTTCGTCATCTGAAGAAGACTTTTTCTGCCACTGACGGTACTCGTTACTCGTGGGAGAAAAGGAGAACCATAATCTGCCAGGCTAAAGTGTGCAAGAGCGGAGTATCGCTCCCCTCCTCCTTCTCTACATCATACGCCCTGCCAGTGCGACAGAACGCAATGATATTACCACCCAGACCCAAAATGCTGGTCATATCCTCCACAACCGTCATAACATTGAGGGTCTGGTCAGTCTTCCCTACATTCTTTGGAGCATCGCCAAGGAGCAGCGCATTACGTTGAGAGTCTGGGACACCGGCCAAGCGCCGTCTCGTAATCTGCATCGCATTGGAATCCGGGAGGAGCATGCTGACGAATGCACCTTTCTTTGCAGAGGCCACCTCATCGAGAGTGTCAAAGTCGCCCATGCTCAGATCCAGCCAGTTTGAAGTAGATAAGAACATGAGGAGCATTTTGTCTCTGCAGCCCAAGTTGACGCCGGCAACTATTTTGTTCATACTACGCTGCAACTTCTTGTGGACAGTGCTCCAGACATTGCCATAAATCTCATTTCTCTGTGCAGCTTTAGCTCCATAAGCGTGGCTTAAAGATGGGTTGGTTGGACCAACGTCTAACACTTCCGTGCCGTCTGCAGATTTGCTAAGGCTGGCCAGAATGAGCTGAAGTTTGACCCGGTCCCGTGCGGCAGTCGAAGCGAGGGCTTTGGCATCAATTTGCGACTGGACAGAAAGAGCATCGTCAGCATCGAGGGCGCCACTGCGGTTGACGCTGATAACCGGTGGGGGTGCCTGCACGGGGCTGGGGACATGGCTGAGCTTGGCCAGCTTGGTGAGCCGAGTCTCAATTTGTGCAATATCCGCCTCATATGCTTCCACTTCATCATCCGTGAGTAGGGGGGTGATCGCTACAAAGGGGGATGCTGAAGAGTCCACTGGAGAATCAGCATGGTTCGAGGGGAGATAGGCAGCTAATTTGGACGCATTAGCCGAATTTGTGAGAGCCGCATGTTGGGTGGTGTCAAACGCCTTGACGGCCTCATACCACACGTAGGGGGCAGAGTCGGGAGTGAGGGACTGCAACATGCCAACATGCTCCTCATTGATCGTTCCCGTGACAAGAGTCTCAACCCCGAAGAGGACAGGGCAGGAGATGGGGAGGCGCACAATGCAAGACTTGACACGGCTTGTCATGCCCGGGATGCAATCCCCCACGTCCGTCTTGGTAAAGGCGGTGCCGTTAGGGAATGGGAAAGTGGGGCCGACGTCAGCCTCCTTAAAAAGTGTGAAGAAGCATCCCCCCAGGTCCACATCCGTGACAATGGGACGAACAACGAAGCCACAGCTAGCAGTGCCAACATACTTGTCCGAAGAGGAGCCCCCCACAGGGGTAGGGAGGCCGAAGAACTGGAGCTTAGTCGCGTCCTTGTGAACCAGGGCACCTGCCACCAATTGACCAGCGATCAGCTCCGCACGATGGGCATTGCTGCGTTTGTTGAAGTCGTCCAATCCCTGCATCGCCATGGGGAGATTGCGGCAGTCCATGCTGCCAGGGAAAAAGGGCTTCTTCTTGCCGTTTGCCGCTGCCGAGCCACCGCCGACGGTGGTGCGCAGAGCTGTAAGAGCGAAAGCAATGAAGAGGGACGTATATAGGCAACAAGTACCGGTGAGTATCCACTGTGGGAAAACTGCAAAAAGCGACATTGTGTATATCCAATATGTGCACGTCCCCAATAAGTGACGTCCAGTAGAGAGGCATGGCCATGCTCCAAGGGTGGCAGTCAGAGAAAATGTGAGTGTCCGACAGGTGAGGGGAACGCCCCACGACTAGGCCAGAATGGAGACACGAGGAGAAGTCCAGTGTACCAAGGTCATCGGCCCTCGGGGCCCCGGGAAGATGCAGCAAAGCGGAGTCCGGGGAACCAGAGGTGCCTCCATTTCCATATACAGGGTTTGGGCCAAAATGGGCCAACTCCATTCTACAGGAAACCACGTAGGAATTAGTAACGAAGGATTTAGGAGATTTAAATCTTGTCAGACACGTAGAGGCTCTGTAGACCATACCGGCGTAGGTTTTGTAGTGATTCCTACATAGAAAGCGAGAAGTACCTGGCTTAAAGGCACTTTTTGGTTGGCTATATCCCTCATTTCGAGAAAGAGATACCGGAAAGATGGGTGGTTTAGATGGTCCGCATTCTCGAAATCAGTCAAATTGATATGTTTTGATGGAGTTTCGACTGCATCTCAAGCATTGTGGTGGCAATCTTGCTTCTTCCTTTCACTTATCCGCTGGCTGGAAAAATGCATGTCTTGCAAATATGTCACAGCTGTTGATGCTAGATGCATCTGCAAGTGTGACACAGATCTGTGCGCTCTGTTGTTGTTGCTGCTGTTATTGTTGCGTGCTTGGAATGGCGGATTGCCTGAAGATGATGTTCAATAGTGATGGCTAATTGTTGCATGACAGTGTGGCGGTTCAGTAATTTAGTTGACTTGGTTGTTCGAGTGAGTGTTCGTCGAAGTGTTTTTGTTAGTCTCTTCTCTCATGCCACTATGTATTCGCCAGATACTAAATAAACCGGTCGCCGGTTTAATTCTCAGATAGCTAGATGTTAGTCTCTTCTCTCATGCCACTATTCGCCCAGAAAAAAACAGAGTCTGGTTTATTGCGGACGGAGCTTCTGGCCTCCCGCCCCCACGCTTCTCCCCACACGCTTTGTTGACGTTGGATGTGATCCTTCTCTGTTGGTTTAGATGATCAGCGTTGCCGGTTAAATTGGCGGAAGCTGATAGTAACCCATTTGACCTCCCCCCGCGGTTCTCCCCCCATGCTTTGTTGGAGTTGGATGTGATTCTCCTCTGTTGGTTTCGATGATCAGCGTTTCCAATATTACTTGAATTGCTGCGTGTTTAGCTTGCATTTTGAGCCAGCGGTGTTGGTTTTCTTTCTCCCTTTCTGACATTGCTATGCAGTTGGTGATTGATTTATCCGTAAGGGTGACATGCACATCTGCTGCACGTTGGTGCTGCTGCTCTTGCTGCGCTGCCGCTGCTTTTGTTTCATGCGTTGAATGACAAAGATGGCATTCGACCGATGTTAATTGTTATTTGTTGTCGTCACTTAATTAATCTAATCTCATCATCACACACGTTTTATGCGTATCACTATTATCCACTACTCCTCCGATAAAAGATGTAGATTGCCACATATCTTTTGCGGCACATGCTCCTCTTGATAGAGATGTGTGAGGATGCGTGGTGTGCTGAGCGATGCCGTTGATGCAGGCAATTGTTGTGCCATGCTGTTGGGGCGGTGGAAGAATGAAGGCGATCGACCGAATCCAAATAATTTTTTGTTTGATGTCGGCTGCATGACAAAATAATTGTATTCTAATGGCACTCCCCCACCCTTCAACACGGTGGCTATTCATTGTCGTGTCGATACATCGCCAGCGATATGTAGAGCCGTAGATCATATCAACTAGCTTGATACGTTGAAATCGCCGCATATCACTCGCTGCGCCGTGGCGATGGGATCAAGATACACGTGCTGATCACTAATTAACTCCCGGCGGTTGCCTTGTAAGCGCAAGGAACATGCCATCTCGCCATGGTTGTTTTTTGTGTGGCTGCTGAGCGCTGAGCTCGAAAAAACTTCAAAAAAATCTTTGAGAAGCGACGTGGCGCGCAAAAACGAAGAGGGGGCGGGGGGCGAGCACACTTACCAACAATTTAGCAAAAGACTAGAGAAGAGAGTCAATGACATAGCATTGCAGAGCAACTTTACAGTCGGATACCCTGTAAGAAAAACAATTCCCAGAGACATAATGGGAGAGGCCCCGAGGGCCCGCATTACAGCACAGAACACTCTCACCACTTGGCATGCTGACAGGCTGTACGGCGCCATGGTGATATGCCGTTATAGTATTAATGTTACACGAGAGAAAACGCCTCAAGACTAGGCCAGTGGAGCGACGTGGGAGAGGGTGTCCCAGGTTCCATGGCCATATGCCGTACAGTTGAGTGTTCCGCAAGGAGAGACGCTGCAGACTAGTCCAGTGGAGAGGCATAAGATAAAGTATCCTGCTCCATGTCCATATGCCGTACGAGACGAAACGCCGATGACTAGTCCAGGGGAGAGACATAAGATAGAAATCATGCTCCATGGCCATATGCCGTGCAATACCAAAATGAGGGTCCCCAGTGTTGAAGTTTGTTGGGGGGGGGTGTAATCCGAAACCCCCCCCCCCCCTTCCCCCGAGACTAGGCCAGTAGAGCAGCTCCAGAACCTTTGCCAAAAGGCGTAGGCAAATATTAATCATTAAGAAATAAAGAATTAATAATATAGGAGAGGGTGCTCTATGGTCATATGCCGTCGGAGGAGGAGCCCAAAGACCGACTTCGTACGCCACCGTCGCCAACGAAGCAGTAGCAGTAGGGTCTAGCTGGGCCGATGTCATCCAAGAAAATAAACTGGCGTCTAATTTTCTGCACAACATGTAAAAATGCCAACAGCCAACGCGGAACAGAACTGATCGTGTGGGGGGGCGAGTAGAGCCGGATGCAGAAATCATCTAATCGTCACGTTGTAGTGTAGCCGACGTACCAGAAAAGTTGTTCGTTGCCGAAGTAGAAAGCATGGTGAAAAAAAATAATCCGGAGTAACTATTGAACGTGAGGAGAGCGAGTGAATTGCAATGGTGTACTTCAAAGCACAATGGCCATGAGGTGAGGAGCGATGGGCTGGAGGCAGCAGACTCTGGGGCTGTGCTGAGTACCGCATCACACCACACCACACCAAGCAAATCCATCAGACGGTCGACTAGAGCGCTACGCGGTGGTGACTGAGAGAGGCAGGAAATCAGAGACTAGATAACCACTATCGGATCTGAGTCTACTTGTGACATTTTGCAAATCAGTGTGTGAGGTGGTCAATTATTGTACTTGTGGGCCCGTGGGCTGTCTTGTGTGGTTAAATTTTCTAAGACCCTCTCATCGAGTCGAAGTGTGATGCTAAGGAAAGCCCGTGGGAGAATGGCTCAATTGTCCAGATTTGAGAGCGAATTCTCATTGCCTGAGAATTCGCCAATATTCGCTAAATGTACCGCCAATATTCGCTAAATATTAACCTTAAACTAACCCTAACTACTATTCCTTACTTTAAGTTTTTAAGCTCCCGTTGACACTCTCAGTAACAGATACGAATCTAAGCAGACAGCTCAGTAACAGATACATACGAATCTACTCATTGTACTTACTCATCTTATCTGCCAAGTTAGACAGATCACCATTACACTGCAAAAAACAAACGGATTTCACACATGTCATCATACAATTTCTCTCCACAACGCTCACGAATGATTTTCAACTTTGAGAACACTCTTTCAACAGAACAGCTTGAAAGTTGAGCAAGAACAGCAAGCCTCAATGCAAGTGTTGGCAAAGCAATAGAAAGAGAGGGACAGCGGGAAAGAAGGTGGCCTTATAAGACCCATGGTCCTTTTGTTTGGGGGCTATTACATAGTAGTAACGCATGATGTAGCCCTTTTCTCAATGTTTTCTCAATTGGCCAGAATGAATTCTCACACGGGCTTTCCTTAGTGCATGCAGTGGTCACCTTATTGTACAATATCTAGATCAATCCAGCACAGTTGACTGGATATCTCCTCGAGTTTACTAACTGTTCAGCTTTCTCTGCTGCAGCTACTTGCCTTGCCCCTTGCGTGCACGGCTGGTTGCTGATTTTGTGGGAAGTAGTTGCACGACTGGGGCAAAATTCAGTCTTGTGCCGCTTGTGCCCGCCTCTACCCTTATCTTGGTCTTGCATTGAACTTAGATATGGTAAACATCTGCTCTGCTTGGTACTGGCTACCGACCATGCAGTATATTTTGTTGAGGCTGGATGCGAAGATGATAGTGAATGTGGGATGACGATGGCGATAAGAGCAATGGGAAGAATGAGCTTGCTAAGTGTGAGTATGCAGTGGATCTTTATGACAGGGCGCTACACTCTAGATGGTGACAAAAAGGACGTCGCAGAAAAGGCGGGCAACACTTAGTATATATGTAACTGATAACTATATATGTAACTGGTAATTCTACTTTCTTTACTCAAGGGAAGGAATTTTACTCTCGTCCGAAGATAACAGTTGTAAACAGTTGCGGGTGCAGCTTTACCATTCTCATTGTTCGCTTCCACAGGAGATGATTCCTTCAGGGATTCGATAGAGAAAAGGATTTTCATCCCCAAATGAATAACAGGGTGGCGGGACCACAGACTTCTTTCTGTGCACTTCAAAGATAAAAGGACGGGTATTTGATGTGGCCATGTTCAGAAACCAATCGTACGTGCCAGAAATTTCAGATCCATTTGTGAACGGCTTGCACAAGATATCATTCTTGCATAAGCCATGTTTTTCGGCTAACAGATCCAGGGTCAACGCACGATACAGTTGTAGTGTCGCCCATTCTCTTTATTCTCACTCCCAATCTACCTCGTTCATGCACTACAAAGCGATGGACTGTTGAATCGTCTGCCAGTTTCGAACAGAAGCGGCGGACGTGAAAAATCATGGGACGAGGATCTCGCACCGCAGCAATAAAGTAAATCTTCAACTTGTCACAGGGCATACCTGGCACAAACACTTCATCACCTTCTTGAAAGCCGTGCTGAGCAGCCAGAGAATTCTCTTGGATGTCTACAATTCTCATTTTCCATCAGTCGGAGCCTCGTATGCAACATCCGATCTTTTCAATATCTCCACTAATACAGAATCGATGCTCGGCATAAGATTCAGGTGGTTTAGAGTCAGCTTCCCTCACGGTAATTTGTGTTGGTACCGGAGGCGGCAGCTTGACGAGAGAGTCCCCTTGTTTTCTTCGGGCCGATGGTGCTTTCAATTCAATGGGTGCTCCTCCTACTCCTTCGTTTCTTGGACCTGCTCGTCTTGGCATTCTCCTGTTTCGCTTTGCTGCTAGACTCGCAACTCTTGTAATACTCTCACCATCATCTGTCGGAGCACGAAAAAGATTAGGACGAATTCCGAATCTTGGTTGTGATTCATTTCTCCTCTTCTCAGCCCTCTTCTCTGCTCTTTTCTGTGCTTGTTGTTCTGATTTGCAACAAGAAGCACACTTCCCATTGCCACCATCCACACAGTCGGAGCAATACGCTGAAGAATTGCATTTGCTGCAAGTTGCAAAACAGTCAGAGCAAATTGACTTCAGGCATTTCAAACAACGAGAGTGACACTTGAAACAAATACCTTCGTCTTCACAAACGCTGCATGTGACACTTCTTGTCGCTACTCCTTGTTGTAGCGCCGCTTCTGTTCGATTCCGATGGTAGATGTGATGTGCACAAGCACAAGGGACAGCACCGTTGCCTCTTCCTGGAGAGAGACGATTGCTCTTCTATCTCACTATGAGTACGCTTTCCTGTAGTAGTAGCCATAGCTGCGCCCTCATCCCCATTTCCACTAGACTCCTCAACTTGCTCACTCAATATATCAATCAACTCTTTGGTCGATAACTTTTCTGCATTCTTAGAACCAATTTCATTCTGTAATGCCCTTTGAACTCGCATCTCCTTCAATCTGGAATTAGTCTTCTCCACCAATGAGAGTAATCGATGACGGATAGCTTCCAACTCAGTGATTGATTTGGCAGCGTCAATTCGATACTCTGACCATCTCTCTAAATTTGGTAGGGGATTGTTTCGAGCAGAGTTGTCGTTATTACTTTCGCTTGCGTTTGTGGTGGGGATTGCCGGAATCGGAGCAGCAGGTGGAGTGGCACGATTGTTCCTTTGCGCTCCATTTTTGCGCTGATTTTGATTGTTGGCGATGTTTCGAGGAACAACCTGGTGTAGCTGTGGCTGCGGCTGCTGTATCACTTGCTGTTGCTGGAGCTGCTGTTGTTGTACTAATTGTTGCGCTAGATGCCAGTGATTCTGAAGGCTCTGAATGTTCTTCAATGCCCCAGCCTGAGCGGTATTTTGAGGGCCAAATTGTAATTGTAGAAGCTGCTGTTGAAGTTGCTGCTGTTGAAGGGGCTGCTGTTGATGAACAATTGGCGCTGATGTCATTAGATTCTGTCTAGCACTCTGCTGATTTAATTGCTGCTGTTGAAGTGGCTGCTGTTGATGAACAATTGCTGCTGCTTCTGCTGCTGGATTTAATTGCTGCAGATGTCTCTGCTGTTTGAAACATTTTCTGAAATTCCGGAGCACTTGTATGAGTATGTGTACCAGTAGCTTGAGTCACAAGAGCTTGTTGTTGTTGTGCAGCTTTTTGAGCATCAAGTTGAAGAGGGTTAGGTACACTATATTCAGCAATAGTCGTTGTCTTGGCTGGCATCTTTGCAGGTCCTTCCTGTCCCTGAGCGAATGCTGTCAACTGTTTCTTCGGTTCTTCGACAGTTTCTTTCGCAGCAACTGGGACCCACACTCCACGAGTTTTATTCCATTCCAAATCCTTGTACCCAAGACGCACACCATTCTTGTCAGTAACAATTCCATCAGCAGGAATATTGCGTTCAATCTTCTCCGCAGTTTGTTCGGCAGTAGTAGAGACGTGAACGATTGGTGGAGCCACATCCGCAGCTGCTGAAAGTAGTGCTGGTGGCCATCCCGAATCGGGCCTCTTCAGGTCACCGTTGTCTCGTTGTTGTTGTTCTTTCGATCCTTGCTGCCAACTTGGGTAGTAACAATTCCATCAGCAGTAATATTACGTTCTAGAATTTTGCGTTCAAATGATCTCTCCCACGCGCATTGTTTGGCAGTAGTAGAGACATGAACGATTGGTGGAGCCACATCCGCAGCTGCTGCAAGTAGTGCTGGCGGACATCCCGAATCGGGCCTCATTAGTTCACCATTGTCTCGTGGTTGTTGTTCAACGTCACTGTCGTCATCGTCAATTACAATCACCTCCGTTTATGTACATCATTGTTTTTCTTCTGCTCTACCATCTGCTGCTTGGGTATAGAATTGCTCACCGACTGAAACAACAAACCGTTCTTCCTCATCCATACAGTACCACCTGACCATGCCTTTCCACGCACAATTGTCGACTCCCCTGCGAAAGATGCCAACTTCATGCCACGTTGAAGAAGAAAAAGTTGCGTGTTTTGACTGGTTAGTATTGCCAAGTAATTCTCTTGATCGATGTAGTAATGATAGTATCATCATTGTCTCTTTGTCACTTGATAAAAGGGTCGTGTTGGATGCTGTAGTAGTAGTGATGTTGTTTTGAATCGATGGAGGTCGCTCTACGCAGTCGTATAGTTTTTTCCTTTGATTGCTATTACTCGTGTCTTTATGTTGTTGCTTGTTGTTGTGTTTGAGTGGATTCTTCTTCGTCCTCTGCTGCGGAGGCCTCGCAGATGCCGTGAACGACCGGTGGTGGAGGTTGATGCACCTTATTAGTCACTGGTGTCATGTCACCCTTTTCTGGTGTCCCAGTTTCGATAAGCCTTGGCATATTGTATGTTAAATGATATATTTATGGGTAGCTGATAGTGTAATTTTAAATGCGAGGTTGCTGCTCGAGTGAGCTGTGGATTATATGATGTGCTCTTGGGTTTGATCGGCTGTACAATCATTAGGTTCACGTGTCATGTACCTTCAATATGACATATGATGTGTCATGAACCGACCGACGAGATTTTTTATCTAATGTTTCTGCGGCCTTGATATTATGTATATCAAAGCTGTTAATACGTCTTATCGGTAGAGATGATTGTGACTTTTACACAGACTGTTCAACAGCAGTGACGACGTTACGTATACCGTGGATAGACGAGTTTCAGTTACATATATGGAGGAAGGCATGGCATGTTCGTCATTTGAATTTGAATTTTTAGATGGTGCCGCTATTTGAGGCTGCCAGCTGTGGACTCGACTCAAAGATCCTCTCAGATAAATGCGAAGTGCAAGCGCGAACCATCATCTCATCACACCATGGCGAAAAAGCCTTGGTAGACAAATCCAACTACTACACTCGACCACTCAAGCAGCAGCAGCAGCAGCAACAGCATACTATACATCATTAGCAATTACCGCCCAAAATGATGTCTTCTTCCATGCTACTCCTCCTCTTGGCGGGCATCACCACCCTATTCATGAATAATGACATGAATAATGCTGGCCATCATCACCTCACACAACCATCTTATTTGCAACTGCCAATGAAATTCTGGATGAACTCGATCGTCCTGGTGGCAATCGAAAAATTGATATTACTGGCGACTCGTCAGATGATGATTCCTCTGATGATGACGACTCTGGTGACGATAATGAACATCCACAACAACGCAATTTTGACTCGTCCGATGATTCTTCATCCGATGACGATTCCTCCTCTGACGATGATGACGACGACTCTGAATCACGCCACACCTGCCTCCGCCACCACCCCGATGGCTCCTGTCACATCTACTCCAACGTCCAACACTTCACCAACGACTTTCACCAACTCGAATTCAAATGGGCATCCTGCAATACTTCCTACGATGAATCCCATGATGACTTTGAAGAGATTGCAATGGAACAATCCTTGTACCAACGTGTCGTATTTGAAGAAAATTTAGTCAAGGAGGATAAATGTTTACGATTGGATACGACATTGCAGCAATGTTCGTCGTATCGGCCTCATTATCATGAACCATTCGTACATTTGTCCGCGGCATACCTCCAAGATGTGAAACGGGTAGTATTCGTAGGTGGAGGGGACTCCATGTTACTACACGAGGTGTTGAAATACCCCTCATTGGAATTGGTATTGGGATTGGAATTGGATCAAAAGGTGACACGGAATTCATTTGAACATTTCAAGACACAGCCTCATTTTGATGATGAGAGGGTCCAATGGTGGTTTGGTGATGGTGCCAAAAGTTTGACCTTGTTGCCCCGTGAGTACTTTGGGACGTTTGATTTGGTATTGTTGGATTTATCCGAGACTGTCATGAGTATGACCGTGACGGAAGGATTGGATGTGTTTGGTGCAATGAAGTTGTTGTTGAGTGATACGGGAATCATGGTGAAGAATGATTATGGATACTTTGAAGGTTTGAGTAAGGTGTTTGATACGTGTATTCAATTGTTGATTCCGGATGTGACGTATATTTGTGATTATGAGTTGGTGTTGTGTGGAACTGACAAGGTGGATTTCTTGAAGCCAAAGTTTGATCATTTGAAGGGTGGTGTGGAAACGTTGGTTTATAAACCTCATGAGGATATTGATGATCATTGGGGGCCATTGACGGATTATGCCAAGTATTGGGGTGAACCTAGGGATTGTCTTGCTCCTGGGACGGATAATGGAAAGAATCAGGAGGATGTGGCATATGCAGGTGTGTTGATGGTGGTTGAGGCAGAGAATGTTGTGTCCTCTAAGGAGGCTGCTTTGTCGGTAGAATCATTAGAGGGTACAGTGAAGGAGTTGGGATACAATGTTGTTACATCATCTGCCCAACCCAGTGCCAAGAGTGGCGGTGAAATGTTCGTGGTTGTCATGGAGGAGGGATACATTCTTGCGGAAACTTGGCCGGATGTCAACTACTGCAAAATTGATATCCACTTGTGGGGAAAATTTGACAAGCATGAAAGTATTCGATCCAACATTCTCCAATCTCTTGGATCTAAGGATGGTGATTGGCAATCATTCCGTATCGTTACTGGAGGGATGAGAGGGTGTCACACTCGTGCGGATGACATCAAATCAATTGGACCAGATTTGTCAAAGATTGGAGTTTGTGACGAAGTTCCCAAGGATAGCAACAAACTGGTCACGTTGAATGCCTCACGAGATGACGAGGAGACTTTGGCTCCAGTGATTGATGCAGGTTTGGATGATGTTATTCCTTCCATTGTGGGAGCAGCTGCTGGTAAGAACGCCGTTGTTATTTGCGGAATTGAGGGCAGTCCATGCCGTGCAAAAGACAATCTCGAGAAGAAGGGATATGCAAACTTGATGACTCTGTATAGCTGTCCCGAAGAAGATGCGGCCCAGATTGATCAAGATGCTTATCATCATGGTCTTGCAATGAAGAAGTGGCGTGACCAAATACAGTCCGACGGCAATGAATTTGTCATGTGTGCCAAAAAAGCCAGCGTTGCCCTCAAAGATATGGCTCAAAAGGTCCGGGGTATTAATGTCGTGGTGGTCGATGCACTTGCACCCGCAGAGCATGTTTTCGAATCCTATCAATACTGGCTTAAGTTTTGGAAGACTATCAAAACTCCGTTCATCCTCTTTGTCCCCATCGTTGATGCATCAGATGAACAGCGCGCATTCTTCCTCAAGACTCGTTACAACCACCAAGAGGATGACCCTGAGTTTTACTCCGAAATCTACGCCGGCGATGGCAAGAAGACTATGTCGTTTGGATTGATTCATGAAGGAACACCTGCGTCGTTCCGTGGTTTGTTAGAGGCAGAATCAAAGCTTGGGAAGAATGAGAAGGTGGAGTTTGTCGAACTTCGCAAGACAACTATTCGTGGTGCCACGAGGGAGCAAGGAAATGATTATGAACCAGTGTTATTTTCATGGAATGATTATGATCAACAGCCAGGGTTGGAGCAATTCTACGGTCAACGTGCAATTGGTGTTCAGACTGTCTTCCAGCTTCAAAGGAAACCCAATTCAAAGAAGTCGCTATCAGCTTCAAGTATTGAGTCGGCTGCCAAATTCGCTACCAACACAATTTCAAAGCCTCCCACCAAGGAGACGTTCCAAAAAGTTGGTGATGGTGCAATCTATGTTGCCTTGCTGTCAAATGCACAAGTAACTATTACATGGGATGGAGCTGATAGTATCAACGTGAACATTTTTACTTATGACCAATCGTTGGACCATGATGCTTACTTCGTGAATAAGTTCAAGGCTCCGTTACCGAGTATGAACCTTATGCTGAAGGATGAGATGCCAAGAGGATATGGAAAAGTGATCAACAAATCTGACAGAGTGAACCACGCTGAGACTATTCTTTGTCATGATCACTATAAAATGTGTACGAGCTTGTCCAAAGAGGGAGATTGCGATAAGAAGAAAAACAAGAAATGGATGCAATTCAACTGTAAATTTTCTTGCGGTCTCTGTGAAAAGAGTGACGATGCTAAAGATGAACTGTAGAGAGATGGACAAAAGTAGGTGTAAAGAGAGATTAGGATGGATGATTTTCTTTAGGTTAAATAGTATTTCAGTTACTCTCTTAAAACGATACGAAAGCTCCAAGGCAATATCCTGCACATAAATACCGTGTATATTATTTTAGAGATGCAGTTCAACTACTTGTGTACGCAGAGTAGGAACTACCTTCTGTTCTTGAACCAGGTGCAAGTATGAGTATAATTACTCGACATATGTATAATTCATATGCTCTTATCTACACAGCGTAGGTTCGAACTGCAAGTACCTGCATCGGCAATTACTTTGCTTCCTAGCTATTGTTTCATCTATCACCTTCTCCATATCTCTTCGTCTTCCTCATCACAGGTTCATCGTATTCAGACACGTCTGGAGGAAGGTCAAAAGGCGCCATCACTTTGCCATGAAAGTCTTGAGATTCAGCAACAAATGACGCAAAGTTTGGATATGAACTGTAAAATTGAGATGTATAATGAGACTTGTTCTTACACGGCGACGAGTCGATTAAATCTTCATCTTTACTCCAGTTGTCGTCTTCAGTGTCCAACGTACATGAGAAATCGTCATGGCAACATGCAAATGAAAAACATCTGCTGGAACTGCTTTATAACATTAGTCAATAGTAACGATATCGCTGTAGATGACGCCTGAGGTGCCTTTGACGCTGCCGCCTTCTCCATCGGACTTCTAATGTTCTGCTTTTCTAGGCCTGATCGGATTTGGATAGGTTAACTGTCCTGAGTGGATGGAGGAATGGATGAGTGTATTTGTAGTCTACAATGGGTCAGCCTCAAAATCTAAGAAAGAATAGCGCATAATTGGAACTACTCGATTACTGCTTCTCTCTAAATGGAACATCGCAACGGTCAAAAGGAACGTGCCGTACCTCCCGTAAACTGCTGCCTAAAAGATGAGGTGAGAAGTGAGAAGCCGGAAAAAGAAGCGCCAAATTGTGAGGAGTTTCTCGTACCTGATCTCATCTTGAATACCATCTTCAACTTTTTGTCCGGTGTACCTGCCAAGAAGGGGTAGACGGGGTAGCCCCCTCTTGTGACTTTTGAGGAGCTAGTAAAAGATAGCAGCCCCTTCAATAAAGGGGGCTGGCGCTGCACACAGCCCCCTTAGAGCTGTAGTCTCCCCCCTCCAAACGGACTTTTTTTTTCAAAAAAGCTGAAAAACGCTCCCTTTACAGAAAAGTCTTCGCCACTTCCATGCTGTCGAGAAGATTGATATGGTAACGTATTATTTCATGTCTACGCAAAGAACAAACCGCCCGTAACGCTGTTCCTTTGATCTCTTAATTGCTGGTCTCATCAGCCGGGTCATCTTGGTGAACACATATAAATTTAACGATGGACTTTAACCGCAGCAGGAGCTGCCCTACGGACACTGCAGGCCGACTTGGTGCCGCCCCTCCTCAAGCTCAATTCTTCGACGCCGACGACGAGTTTAAGTTCGACGATTTCAAGTTTGACCCGGAAGATAGTCTATGTGTGTCAGGAAAGTTTGACATTGTAGATGAAGAGGCTGATGATAAAACAGTCTGTAGCGAACCGCCCAAACCGTCGGCGGTGGCGAACACGCGAACGTACAACAACAAAAAAGTTCCTGCTGGTAACTCTCCTACATCAGTGCATCAGTTTCTAGAACAAATACCAGAAGACAACAAGACAAAAATCCTTGCTTCTAACTCTCCTGCATCAGTGCATCAGTTTGTGAGCAAATATCAGATTCCGGAACATATGTCTTCTGAAGACCCTAAATACAATCTATCGTTGCGTGAGGGGTATTCAGTCGACAAGAGGAAGACAAGTGACATAACTGATGTGATAAGCAACATGGAACATGGTGAAAGCCCCAAGCGGAGCAGCTCCTTTAATTCACGTAATCCTAACTTGGTTGTCATGGGATCACTGGAAAAGCACACGAACGCAGCAGCCCGTGACAAACAGCAACATCCACAGCAGCAACAGAGAACCCAACCATTGCCCAAGAAGTCACCTCCTAGAACCCAACAACTGCCCAAGAAAGCACCTCCTGTTTCTGCGTTTCGTAGACTCTTTTCATGTGGAGCTCCAGAAGTCATTACCGATTTCAAAGATAATGTCAAGCAAAAAGGAGTTGACACGGTGGAAGAAGTAAAAGGGTCGTTCGGGGATCTTGGTTTGACTGTGCGACAAGTGTTCTCACCCGTTCAGAATACCAAGACTGGAGCAGGATTAGTTAAGAAGAAGATTGTGACGAAGGTGCAAAGTTTCAAAGGAGGAGAGGTAGATGAAGAAGGCAATTTCACAGATGATGAAGGTAATTTCACAGATGATGAAGGCAATTTCACAGATGATGATGATGATAATGTCACAGACGATGATGATGACAATGTAACTGATGATGATGATGACGACAATGTAACGGATGATGATGACGAAGTTGATTTTGACGAGTTTTTTGAGGAAGACGAGGAATCAGAATATGAGAGCTCTTTCGTAGGCAGTGAATCAGAGTTTAGTTGCACTGACGACGAGTCGGAAGGAAGTTATTGCAAGCGAGTTACGAGTTGGAAATGAGAGATAGGGAAAAGTACTGAAATATGGATAATATAATTATATGTGTTTTTACTATTGCTACATTGAGACTACGTTGGACGAAATGACAATGAAGAAGGAGAAGAACGGGCAGTATATATCTAGCAGGGGCAGGGAAGAGATATCATCATTGAGACATCCACCAATACAATTGATAATTTGTCTGATCATGGACAAGAGTCTGAGATTCTTCAGCTACATACAATAATATCTGCTCGGAGATCTCCACTTATTTCCATCTCTCTCAAGATTCAAGACCCTCACTCCTCTTTAGGTACACATACCCTTCGCTCTTCTTCCTCCTCTCTATCTCCGATGAGCCAACGGCTGGACCAGGGATTATTACTAGAGGGAAAAGACACTTTCGCTCAGAAAGGAAAATCGTTCATGGTCGTGTACAAACCTGCCTAATACGATCAAAGACATTAGAACAAATCCGTTTCAGGTAAAAGACTGTTAGGGGGCAATAATAGGGAAGTGTGAGATTTAAAGAGGGGGATTAAGCGCTTTTAACGTTTCTGCGCCCTACACTCATTCTATACTGTAATCTCCTGGTCAGGCCCAAACGTATTTATTCCAACATAGATCGGATGGACGATGATCTTGGGTAGCAAAATCAGCGTTCAAACGACAAGATTTCTTGTACAACTTACCGCCAAGACACTCAGCTCACCTGGCTGGTGCTTGCAATTTCAAACAGCTCGAGTAAATAAATCTCGAGTCATCAACAAAAACGACCGTTTGGGGCTTGAATAACTCAATTAAGATGCTAGAGACAATAGACGGCGGTGCCGCAGCGGCAAAAAGTCGTAGCCCGATTCATGCTGACACAAGTTGGGAGCCTGATTTCGAAGAGGAGCCTGATTTTCCGTCGAAACGGCATCGTTCCCAACATTACTACACCATCCGAAAGTGTTGTAGAGTGCTCATTTGACAGCTGGGCTCTTTCTGACAATGAAATGGATGCGATAACATCAATATAATAAAGAACCATTGTCAGATGCTCCTCCACCACCGCCGCCACCGAAAGATGCAGACGTCACAGCTCGTACCACCAACGTCAAAACATTAAATGCTTCACCTGAAAGCGATGGCAAACGACAGAGCAGGCTGGCTATGGCCAAACAAAAGTATGACAAGTTTGTCAAATCTCCAAGGTTGAAAGAGCAGGCGGCCAAGGAACGAGAGGAGGCAAGGGGTGCCGCAGCAAGACGAAGGGAAAGGCGTGAATCAAAGAAGGACAAATTCAAGAAGATGATGAAATACAAGAGCAATTCACCTCCTAAACCGGTGGTGTCTCCAGATCCGAAAGTGTTTGATCCATGGTTGACACCAGCGGAAGCGAGTAACACGTGGGAGAGTACCGGAGGAGAGTGGGCGAAGGACGAGGAACAAGACGAGGAGCAACACGAGAACAAGACGAGGAACAAGACGACGAAGTTGCCCTAATCACCCCAGTGAAGAAAGCTAGTACGGAAATGAAAAGCCAAGACATTTTTAGACCCAAAGGTGCACCAGCAGCACCACCAGTTCAACCGTCACCTGCTAATAAGGAGCTCACCGATGTTCTCAAGGATGTACAAGGGAATTTGGAAGTGTCCGCAATAACAAAGTCAACATCATTTGTACTCGATGATACGGCTGACTTTGACTATGATTTCAATCTTGATTCAACTCCAATTAATGTACGTGATCGAGATTTCCAGTCAAAGATTGATGAGAAGATTGCCGATGGACCAGCACAAGAAAAAGAACAAGAAGAAGAGGCAGAGTCGGAACCAGTTGCACCTCCAGCAGGAAAGATGGCATTCTTCACGTGTGGAACCATCGATGTAGAGTTTCCAAGCCCAAAGCAGGTAGTGGTTGACTTCACTCGTGATGTCAAGACTGGAGTGAGGAACGGAGTCAGGAGCTTCTTTGGTCAGTGTGATGTGGGCGACGGAGCAGATGTGGTGGCAGAACATGTGCAGGAGACGAAAAAAGACTTGGAAGGAGAACGTGAACGTTTCAAGGGATCACACGAAAGATTATGTTGCTTTTGGATATAAGCGTGAATAATGCTGCGGTTGGGTTCAGGCAGTGATGAATTGAGAGTCTTAAGATCTTGATTGGATGCTGCTACCTTGTTTGTTGATGGTTGTCTAGTCTATTATATTTATATGTAATACTTGTTCTTTATCTAATACACTGCTGTCAGTTGTAACATGTTCCTTGCGAGAGCACCTCATCAATCTTATCAATAGTCCAGGTGCCAAGGATCCTCTATGATTATCTATTTGTCTTATGAACAGCATTATGTAACATTAAAGTATTAATGTCCAAATGATTGGCAATCCACCCAGTACCAACCGCCTAAAAAGGGCGAAAATTCTGTATATCCTATGAGATGCTCTAGCTCAGAGCCATGCTGTATCCCTCGAAGGTACAAGCCCTAGCGTTTCGAGGACCCTATGCGAGGATGTCAGGATCGGATAAAAGAAAAGAGATACCATCTCACATTATCCTTAAGTTCGTGGGGGTTATTGCAGACACGCGTCCATTTACCAGCAGGAGCCAGCAGAGCACCAACCCGACATTTGTGTGTACATGGACTAAACACAGGGTTTACTTAAACAACTATTTATTTTACTAGTGAAAATTACACCCTGTTTAGTAAGCCTCCGTTCACATAAATGTCGGGTTGGTGCAGGAAACGCGAACAATTGTCTCTGCGACGGGAGCGTGGGAAAAGTATCAGTATGGGACGATGCCCAACTGGAAGGTGTTGTCGACTGATTATGATGCGTATTATGCCGCCGAAATTCTACTTGTTGAGCCTGAAAAGGCGGATGCCATTGATGCAATAGTTGATGCAGACGAAGACACAAATGAGAACGACAGCATCATGTCATTTCGCGTAACAAGTGAGGGAGGATATTATACTGCTATCATGAATGGCCAGGAGGGGAAGCAGATTGGACAAGTGTTTCAAAACCCAATTTCATTCCCTGACGAAGATGGGAACTATCATCAAAATTCTAGCAGCGTTGGCATCAATCAAGGGTATAGCTTCAATTTCCCAGATGATCCTCATCCAATGGGAAACCGCCAATTCTTGTTTGGTAAAGACGATAAAATGATTGTATTCAATGAGATTGTGATGCATGCAACTGGGCCCTTTGCAAAGTTTATTGGAGCTATCTTATCCGAGGAAGTTGTATCAAATGATCCAAAACTATGTGGCTGACATCACTGTTGCTGTTCCTACTAGCACTCCTGATCCTGATACTACTGGAAATGATGCCTACATTCGTGAGGAAGGTGCAACCTATGACTTTCGAATCACAGCGAACGGCGGGTTCTATGATCCAATTCAAAGTGTGAATGGAGAAGGAAAACTCGAGCAGATTGGAGAGTGCTTTCAGAATCCTGTATACACCTATTCTGGCAACCGTGTTGGTACCAACCAGGGCTACGCATTCATCTTCCCTGTCACCAACTTCACCAGAGAGATGACCATGGGTAATCGCGTCTTTCCCCTTCAGAATGGCACATTGAACGTGTTTAATGAAATCATTGTAAAGGCAACTGGTATTTACAGTGAGTTCACCGGGGGGCGATTCAAAGAGGTCATTGTTTCGGGAAATCCTGATTTTGTTTCAGAGATTACATTGATTCCTCCCAGCTTCAATCAGAAGGAGGAAGATGGTGATGCTGAAAAAGAAGATAACGTTGAGAGTGCTGAGAAGGAAGGAGATGGTAATGAAGGTGCCAGCATGACAAGCGGCGGAGACTCAGTACTTCTCGCACCTACTCTATTTGGTCTCGGAGTTTTGTCATTACTCCAATCAATGTTCTAATCTGAAGGTAAATATCAGCATACGAAATATTATCGCAATGATAGGGGTAGGTATCTTTGCCACCTCTGCCAGGAAAGGAGAGTGCCCTTTTTCTTTTGCAGCTTATAGGCGAGCCTAAATCAAGATAAGCCCTACAAAATAACAACTTATTCTTAAACTTCTTCCTTTCATCCGAGTCAACAGTGTTCTATCGGTAGTGCAGCAGCGGAAGCTTCGCTGCCAACACCTCGTGCCGGGCCAAGGACGCTCAAAGGAAGAAGAGGTCTCCTCCGTCCGTCCGTCCGTGGTCCGGAACATTTTTGCAAAAACTGTCCATTTTCCATTTCAGCGCAGAAAAGCAAGCACCTTATCCATCACATGATAAACTAAGAACGTTGGAGAGATCGAGCTATTGGTAGTGGAGCAATCGTCTGATGCTCTATCCTATCATTCTCATCGTAAGCATCATATTTGCAAGCCAATAGTATGGCAGTATCACTATTATCAGCCTTCAGTTTAGTCTTTGGGTCCAAGCATCACAACAACATCACCAGATCATCAAACGTCTTGTTCGTTGCATTGGTTACTGTAATGAGCCTAAGCTGTGCTACTGTAACCAAAGCATTTGTGACTCCTACAATCATGAAGAGAGCTCGTCCAGTGGCAGTGGCGGCAGCAATTAGCGATAATATTGCCACCACCAACAAAAGAGTGATGCTGGCTGCCAGTGATGACTTGAGCACATCATCATCATCATCATCATCAATAACTGACCCATCAAAAACAACATCAGCTACTACAGGCAATACTGAATCTACACCACTCTACCTAGCCGAAGGTCTAATAGCAATCCACAAACCTCTCACTTGGACATGCAACGACGTCGTGTCCTACATTCGGGGTATACTCAGCCGAGATGCTCAATCTCGTGGCTTTGAAGGAAAGATGAGAAAACGGGGCAAACCAGTCATGAAGGTAGGGCATGGTGGGACATTAGACCCATTGGCTTCCGGTGTATTGGTTCTAGGTATTGGAAAGGGTACATCCAAATTACAATCGTATTTAGAGGGAGATAAGCAATATACTGCCATGGTGGAGTTGGGATATGAAACGACTACATTAGATGCTGAGGGGGAAATTGTCAAGACGATGGATTGGAATCATGTTACCAGTATTGATTCCATTCGAGAGATGGTGGTTCCAAAGTTTACTGGGAAGATTCAACAAGTCCCTCCATTATATTCGGCTATTCGAGTGGATGGGAAGAGATTGTATGAAATTGCAAGAGGTGGTGATGAGAAGGAGGCACAAGATGTCGAAATCCCCATGAGAGATGTGGAAGTTTACAAGGTGGAAGTGGAAAATACCTTGAGTGAGAGTGTGATACAGTCGGGTGTTGTGGATGGTAAAAAGTATAAGGAAGCTGTCCAGGAGATGGAAGCTGCTGCTGCAGCCGCTGCTGCTGAAAAGGCAGCTGCTGCTCCTCCACCGGCGGAAGATGTGCAAGAGTTAAACGATGAAGCTAATAATACCGCAGGCAAGAAGAAAAATAAACGCAGAGGGAATAAAAACAAAGGGACCAAAAAGAAGAGTTTCTTTGATGAGTCTACCGTCCCTACCGTTCAATGTGATTCTACTACCGCTACAACATCTTTTGAGTTGCCTCTCTTCACACTCAATGTTTCTTGTGGAGGTGGAACGTACATTAGATCAATTGTTCGTGATATAGGATATGAAATGGATACGGTCGCAACAATGACTGGTCTGGTGAGGACCAAGCAAGGTCCGTTTTTGTTGGAAGATGCATTGAGAAAAGAAGATTGGAATGCAGACAAGATTTACGAGGCAATAACTAAGATAGAATAAGCTTTCATTGTCTTTCACATAGTTTTACTAAACATTTTTTCCTACAAGTTTGTTATAAATTCTTTGTTGTGCCCAAGTCAAATGTTGATTTCAACATTTGGACTTTCTCTCTAGTGCTGTTGAGTTCCTTTGCCATCCCCTTCACAATATTCAAGTGTTTCGACTTCTGCGCTTGCGATGCCCAATTTCGAAAGACTTGTTCTTTCACTGCGTTGTCTCTACGCTTGATGACGTTGGATATCATTACTGCACTTGCTTCTTTTAGCTTTGCGTTGTCAACTTCAGTACTCAATTGATCTCTAGACTTGGATGAAGATTCGAGCTGCAGCTTCTCTTCCTCAAGCTTTTTGATACGAGATTGAAGAGCTGATTCTTTCTCGATCCATTCGACTTGCTCTTTTTGATAAGTCTCAATCTTCTTGCTCAGATTCTCAAGTTGGTCGTAAGCCACAAGGAGATCAGAATATAGATCTCCGTCTTCATCGGTGTTAGTCCTTTGTTTCTCTTTAATCGGAGTCAACTTGGGCGATGCCATTACATTCTTGATGACATCCTTCATAGTTTTGATCTCGTTGATCATGCCCAAGTGTTCAGGCATGATAGTGCTCTCTTGACTCCTCAATCCAGCTCCTTTTGCTTTTGGGGTGATTGCTTCTGCAACAACTGACACGCCACCATTCTGTCGAACCTCGATGGTTGTCTCCAGCCTTTGGATATCAAGTAAATATTTTTGATTTAATTTCAATGCACATTCGATGAATCGAGAAATGTATTCCAAATTGACGGACCAAGAAGATGGGGAAGAGATTTCCTCCGAGAAACCGTCGAGTCTACTAGAGTACATGATGGCCACTTCAGTGAGCTTCCGAAGTCCTGACAAAACTTCATCGCATAACGTTTCCGAGACAGACTTTTGCTGCTTCATAATGTCGAAAACTGATTCTAGCTCGGACAATCTTCGGCATTGGACATCACAATCCTTCTTTAACACATCAAGCTTGCTTTGGAGGCGTGCTTTTGAGTCTTCAAGCGAAGTGATGTAGCTTTGTGCTTCAGTATTTTCTTCCGACAGCATGTTGCATTTAGCTTCAAGACCATCAACGATAGATTTGTGCATAGAGCTCTGCTGCCTATGATCTTCGTCCATTATTAACACCTTCTCTTCTAGCTTGGCAATTTCCTTTGACAGTTCATCATGACGATCAGAGCTCGTAGACAAAATTTCACTTGTGTCGTTGAAGTCGTCATCTTGAATGTCATGCTTAAGGCTTTGCAGCACATTCTTCCACCCATCGGCTTCGTTTGTCAGTCCTTGTAACGATGCTTTCCAACCTTCTACCTGTGATGCTAGATCATCAACCTGAAATTGCAGCTCCATTATGCGGCCTCCCTTGGATTCGATATCCTGGTTCTGTTTTGAAGCAGAGAGGGGAAAATGTGAGCGCTTGTGGTACTTGATTAATGAAATTGTAATTTACCAAAGACACTTACCTTGTCAATGATAGTTTGTTTCAGCTCTGTAGCGAGGTTGTGATACGTCTCCAGCTCAGATTTCGCTTCCTCGTACTTTCCTTCCAACTTCTCACGTAAATCATCATTCCTGCAAAGCTGTGACTCTAACCTCTCAATTTCAACCAACTTGAGCTGTACCGTCTCTTCCAGCTCATCGATGGTGTTCTCCTTCTTCGAAAGCTCCTCCTTGATCATGGCTTGATTCTTACCTTCGGCAGAAAGCTGTGTTTCTAATTCCTTGCGTTTACTTCTTTCGGAGACAAGTCTTCTGTCCATACCTATTACTTTGACTTTCGCCTCCTCTATCTCAGATAGGAATCGACTAGTTTCAAGATCTTCTTCTACCTGGTCGTGTCGAATCAAGCGATCTCTTACTATTCTCGCATCTCGAAGGTCGAATTCGAGACTTTCAATCTGGGACTTGAGTTGCAATATTGACTCTTCTTTCTTCCCGACTAGTTTAATCAAAGTCCCAAGTTGAGAAGCAATGTCTGGCAATTCTGCCGAATCGCTGCTTGAATTTAAGTCATTCACATCGATCTCTCCATCAATGCTGTCAACAAGGTGTTTCAAGAGGAGTTGAAAATGTCGCCATTCGGTTTTGAAAGATTCTTTCTCAGCCTCGAAACGTTCCGATGAAGACTTCAATTGAGTTGATAGAGAAGCGATGTTGGATTCGTACCGTACTCGCTGTGAGTCAAAAGATTGGTGACAAGCTTGAAGATCACACTTTAGATCTGCAACCTCATCAAGTAGAAGCTCATTCTTCAGCTTTGTGTCATCAAGGTCATTCAAAGCGGTTTCAATATCGGAATCTCTTTCTTGTTCTTTGCGTTTGGCGTTTGCCCTAGTTTGGCACAGCTCATCTTGTGCAGTGGTCACATCATTCACTAGAGATTCAATCCTCGATTGGAGGTCAACTTTTTCAGTCTCAAACGTGTCTTGGCAGAGTTGCTTCTGGATCTCCAGCTCACTGATTTCCCGTTGAAGTTTTTCGTTTGTAAGGATCACCGCGTCCAGTTCGACTGTCACAGACACAAGCTTGTCACTTCCATCGGCCAAAATAGAATCAATTTCTGATTGAAGATTGTCTTTCTCAGAATCATACAACGATTGGATATGTTGTTTTGCATTTTCAAGCTTGCAGATCTCCTCTTGAAGCTCTTCATTTGTTTGGACCATTTCGTCAAGTTGATTCATGACATATTCCAAGTTGTCACTTACACGTTGAGACTCCTCACTCTCTGCAAAAAGGTCTTCCTTTGCTGAAGTGAGCTGAATTGACAGATATTCGACATTCTTGCCTCTTGATTCAAGGGCGAGCTGAAGCTCTTCTACTCGAGAGGCGAGATGTTTTGCACGGTCGGACTGTACACTTGCTACACCAAGACTATCTCTCGTTGAAATTAGCTCAGCCGACAATTCTTCTATAGTATGTCCTCGCTCTTCAAGACTTGATTGAAGCTTCTCTACCTGAGAGCTGAGATGCTTGTCTTGTTTTCTTAGTTTGTTGGCATCTTCGCTCAAAATATTGATTTTGTCTTCGTAGGAAGCCTTTTCTGCCACCCACTTTGACGCTACTACTCTGAAGGATTGAGCGGCCTGTTGCAAGGTTTCATTGGAAGTGTTGCGAGCTGCATCAATAACCGCAACAATATCACTTCTCATTGTAGCAGATTCAACCGATATTTGCTGCACCTCCATGTGAGTTTCGTGTAGTAACTTTCTGAGCTTCATCTCAGTATCATTTGCCTTACTCAGTTCTCTGACCAATTCATTATTCTCGTCGTTGAGCGAGAGCCGTTGAGAGTCAATGATCGACTGTCTCTTATCAATTTGATCCAGACTCCAATCTAGCTCCGACGAAAACTTTTCAATCTCGTCTACTAGATTCTGCTTCTCGGCTGCATGTGAAGACTTCATTTCCTCGATCTTGGATTGATAATTTCTGTCAGCGGCAATAAGACTTTCTTCCTTTCGCTTCAAGTCTTGCCTTAACACCTCAATGGTGTGATCCTTTCCTTTGAGATTTGTACTCAAAGAGTCGTTGAGGGTGATTCCTTCCTCTAGCTGTACACGAAGCTCATCAATCATTTCTCTATCGTTCTCCAACAAGAGCTTGTCATCTTCCTGTGTGGCAATTTGCTCGTTTAATTTCTCCTGACACAGTCTCAGCTCATCTGAAATGTCCGACATCTGTTGAATCAATTCACTTCTCTCGGCGTCGTGTAGCTCTTTCAGTTCTTCGACATTCCAAGCGTAGCTCTTTTCCATTTCAGATAGAGCATTCTCATGAGCAGCTGTCGATGCAGTCATGTCACCGCTAACTTTGAGTAGTTCCTCATTTTGCCTTTGAAGTAGCTGTTCCAACTCTTGAATACGATTCGCATTGGAAGATTCTTTATCCCCTGAGACAGCGATATCTTGCGTCAGCCTCTCCACTCTTGTCTCCAAAATGGATTTTTCAGCTTCAATATCAAGAGAAGAAGTAGTTAACTCTTGAATTTTCTTCTCGTATAGGCATTTCATCTCGAAAAGCTCTTGCCGACGGTCCTCCTTTTCGGAGAAAACATCACTACTCAGTTCCTCAATCTCGAAATTTTTCTCTTTGAGGAGGGTATTCACATCATTTAATTGATCACGGAGATCATCTTCTGTTCTTTTCGCATTCGAAAGTTCCGCCTTAATTATCTCAATCTGAGAACTCAAATGCGCCTCAGTTTCAATAGAAGCTGTCTTTTCTGCCAGCAAGTTTTGCTGAGATTCGCTTGCATCAGCTTCTAGCTGGGATATGCGCACTTTTAGAGATTTTCGCTCAGCTTCGAATTGTGACCTGGTATCGATGAGCTTTGACTCTAGCAAACTCTTGGACATCTTTTCCTCTGACTGCAACAAACGCATTGATTCGGCTGCACATGATAGTTCGTGCTTAAGCCTGTCGACTTCTTCTTTCTTTGAATTCATAGCTAAAGTAAGCGTCTCCAACCTCGATATAAGGTCAACGGAGAGAGCTTGTTCCCTCTCGACATCAGCTTCCAACTTCTTCACAGTTATAGCATGCTCATTCTGCGATCTAGCGCTCGCTTTCACTTCTGCGTCTGCCTTAAGAAGAGCATCGCGTAACTCAGTGTCAAGACGATCTTTTTCGTCAACAAGCTTGGAGATCTCAGACTCTCTGGCATTGAGCTGAGATTTGATAGACTCTACTTCTTTCTCGACGTGACTGTGCTTTAACTTGGCACCTGATATTGAGTTTTGAGAATTGCGCACATCCATAAGTAGCTGTCGCTCCGTCTTCTCGTGGGTTTCCTTCTCCTTCTTGAATTGAGCTTTAATACGCCCAATGCTGGCCTCGAGGGATCTTATCTGCGTCAAATATATCTCATTTTGGGCGTTTACAGTGGAGATTTCGTTCAGAAGTTGGTCTTGGCGGTTCTTGAAGGATTCAGACTCTTTCTTTGATTGACCTTTGAGCTGATTGAAGCGGCAACCAAGATCATCCAAGTTGCTTTCTATCTCTCCACGATGAGACGTCAAAGATGCAATCTCAAATTCTTTAGCTGTCAATGAGTCGAGTAGTTCACTCTGACGAATCTCGGTCTTTTCTTCTAGCTTCTGCAATTGAATCAAACGCTCATCCGCAGTGCACTTCAAGGAATCTCTTTCTGACAAGAGTTGCAGTTTTTCAGCCTCTGCCATTTTCAAGCCGGCCGCTAAAGATTCAATCCTTACCTCAAGATCCGACTTATCATCCTCAGACAACAGAACCTTGGCCATATGAGACTCCAAATCTTCGCTCAGGGATTTTTTGTCATTTGTTAACACCCCAATTTCATTACGCAATGATTTAATCTGGCCTTCGTAAGCCAATATCACCTCCTGCTGACCTTCTAGCTGAGTGCTGAGATTATCCACTTGCTTCTCCAAACAATCACAATCGTAGGAGAGAGTATTCATTTCAGCATCGCTTTCATCTAGTAAACGCTCTGCAGTTTCCAACTTTGACCTTAGGTCCGTGCATAATGCCTTGCTACGATCTGCATCTTGGTTTGCATGGACGAACTTCTCAGATAGCTCCTTCACTTGGTCCTCAAGTTCGGTATTAGAAGCCGTGAACCGATGAAGCTGTGTTTCCGTATCTAAATTAGTGCTTTTCAACACTGATATTTGTTCCTTCAGATCATCTGCTCCGTGACCGAGGTTGATAATCTGTGAAGCAAGTTCTTTCTTCTCCTCTTCAAGTCGATGAATCACATCTGTATGGGCGGTCTTCTCATTGTTGAACGTTGATTTCGCAGCTTCAAACTCAGCTCCCATCTGTAGAAGCTTCTCCTCCAGGGCGTCCTCTCGTTCTCTTGCATCATCCTCTGCCTTTGCTACGCAATCCGCGAGTTCGTCTACTCTTTCCTTTAGGAAAGTGTTGCGCGCTTCCATATCATCCAAGAGCTCCTGTCTTCGAGTTAAAGACTTTTCGTGGAAAGCTTTTGCCCTATCGAGAGCGTCTACCCTACCTTGCAAATCGTTCTTCGTGTTCTCTCCCCATTTCTATCTGATTCACAAGGCTCTCTAACTGTTCTTGGAACTTTGTGTTCTCATCTAAGAAGCTCACGCTTTTCATCTTCGATGCGTTGGATTTCATATTCATGGGCTGCATCGTTTTGATTTGCAGTTACTTTTGCTTCATCGACCTTCTTACCTAACTGGTAAATTCTTCCTGTAAGTTATCTTCCCGCTCTCTTGCATCGTCGTAGGCTTTCTCTAAATTGCAGGTAAGTTCGCTGATTTTCGTCTCCATTGACGTTTGCACATTTTTCAGGCGACATTCCAGATCAGTATTTGATGCTTCACTATTTATCAGATCGTCTTTCGTTGCTTCAAGCTCAGCCATTACCTCCGCCTTTGACATCTCTTCTCTTTCCATACGATCGCTGAATGATGCGCGCTCGATCTCTATCTTTTCACGCATTTCGTTTAGAGCAGCCTCATTTTCAACTTCTACGCGTTTCAAGTCCTCCATTTGGGAGAAGAACTTTTGATCGTAAGCTATTTTTGCTTCTTCAAACTCAATTCCAATTTGCTTGAGCTTCTCCTCCAGTGCATCTTCACGCTCCCTTGCATCATCTTCTGCCTTTGCTAAGCAATCCGTTAGCTCGCTTATCCTTTGCTTGAGAAGAGCGTTGTGCTTTCCTGTTGAGTCAAGCTCAGCCATTACCTCCGCCTTGGATCTCTCTTCTCTTTCATACGTTCGTTAAACGATGCACGCTCGACCTCCATCTGTTCACGGCATTTCGTTCAGAGTAGCCTCCTTTTCAGCTTCAATACGTTTCAACTCTTCCATCTGGGAAAAGTATTTTTGATTGTAACACAACTTTGCTTCTTCCAAATGAACTCCCATTTGCTGAAGCTTCTCCTCCAGTGCATCTTCGCGCTCCCTTGCGTCATCTTCAGAAGTTGCTAAGCAGTCTGTGAGTTCGCCTACCCTTTGCTTCAGAAGAGCGTTGTGCTTTTCCATATCATCTAACAGTTCCTGTCTACGTGATAGCGATGCTGCGTGCTCGATTTTTGTTGCTTCAAGTTTCTGCTCGTAGCCAATTTTTACTTCTCTTTCTCAAGCTGTTGTTTGAGAGAGAGACGCTCATCTTCCGCTTGCTTCTTAAGCAACCTCACTTCATCCTCCTTCGCAGACATCTGCTCCTGAAAGCCAGTGTATTTGGAATCAGCATCTTCAAGGATAATTTGCTTCTCCTTTTTGAGACGCTGAATTTCATCTTGGCGCATATTGGAAGCGGATCTCGTTTCATCCAGCTCCATATTGGCTATCTGTAGCTTCTTCTCGAGAAACCCTTCACGTTCCATCGCATCGTTCTCTGCCTTAGCTAAAGATTCTGTGAGCTCGCCGACTCTTTCGTCCAGAAATTCATTTTCAGAAGATAACTTTTCTTTCTCCAATCGTGATACACGATTCTCTTCCAGCTCTTTGGTCACTTTAGCAAGTTGTTCCTGTATCTCTCGCTTCTCCTCTCCTATCCGCTTAGCGTCATCATGGTACTGAGTAGAAGTTGATCTCGCTTCCTCTAACTCCTGCTTCATCATCTGAAGTTTCCTCTCAAGGAATCCCACCTGCTCTGAAGCGTCGTTGCCTGATCTTTCCAGTGTTTCATTAAGCTCGTCAATCATTTCCTGAAGAGAATAGTTTCGTTTCTTAACATCATTCAAGAGAGTTTGTCTCCTCGCCAGCTCAATTTCGTGCTCATCGACTTTGGCATGCAGATCATCTCTGACTTTATCACTTTCTTCAAGCTGAGCTTTCAGCTGCTCACACTCCTCAACAAGCATGCTTTTATTCGCCTTCAATGCAACCCTATCAGCACTGCCTTTCTTCTCGCTAAGGCTCAAATGATGCTTTAGATTGGAAACTTCTTCTACCATCTTTTCTAGCTCAACGGCCTTCTCTGTGAGAGATGAAGAAAGAGATTCTAGCTCGGCCTCTTTCTCCTTATTGGCCTCCTTATTGGCAGCATCGCGCTCTGATTTTAGAATGGCAACTTCCTCTACCATCTTTTCAAGCTCAAGGGCCTTTTGCTCAAGCTCAGCCTGTTTTTCCTTGTCGGAATCATCACGCTCGGATAAGTTTTGCTGCAAAGTCTGCAACTCTGTGGCAAGCTGTCCCTTTTCTGTTTGGAGGGATTGGATCAATGTACTAGATGATTTGAGTTTAGCCTTCATCTCCTTTTTTGACATGTTCTTCTTCTCAAGACTGGCACACAATGTTTTGTTCTTTTCAAGCTCACTTTGAGTAGCGTCTAGCTTCCCAATCAACTCCTGCTTCGACTTCTTCCCCTTCGCAACTCTCTCCTGGAAGAATGCACGCTCTTTTTCCAACTGTTGATGTACTTCCTTGACAGCAAGTTCATTCTCTTCTTTGAGGCGACGAACTTCTTCCTCGTGGGCAGCGACGTTTTGGGAAGAAAGCTGGCTTTGAAGTTGTTGCAGACGATCCTCTAAGTCATCCTCCCGCTCTCTTGCCTCGTCTTCGGCAGATGCCAAAGCGCTGGTTAGCTCCCGTACTCTCTCTCTAAGAAGGCTAACTTGGCTGTCCACATCTTTTGAACGCACTTGATCCGTAGCATGCATTGAGTTCTCTATGACGCTCTCAGACACAATGGCTTCTGCTTCTGATTTCGGTGCAGCCTCCTCCTCATCAGAGAAATACCTTTCACCTAGTTCCAGGCAAACCCCATTCAACTCTTTGAGCACACTCTTTTTTAGCCGCAAGGACCGCTCAAACTCTTGCTCGCTGTTATTGCCGCCAACAAGGGCCTGGCTAATTTGATTGATGGGTGATTGTTTTGATGTCTTCGCAGCACTGCCTTGATATTCGTTGCCTGATGTGATGTTGCTCTCGTTCTCAGTGACCATCACATTATCATCACCTTGATTGGGAGAAGCCTCTGGCGTTGTAGATAAAACTAGCTCTATGCCGTCACCACTACGTTCTGACATGACCTTTTTTACATTGGATGGCGAAAATAGATCCATTGATGACGTTCTTGAACCAGTGTCACCTCTTGGAGTCTGTGCCTCATTGGATGACGACATTTCTGTAATACTCTCCAACTTGTCTCCAATCGCCGCAACATTTCGACGATCACCCCTACTCCCAACTTCGACCTTTGTCGGTGTCTCCACCCACCAATGCAAATTACGTTCCATCTCTCCAGTACTCAACGCGGTAGCAACCCGTTTTCCACTCCGCAAATTCCGCATAGTCTTTCGCTGGAATTGACTCTTCCACACTTTTTCAATGGAACGAAATACAATTGTTTTGTGACTCCCATGGAGTTTGTGTAGGAGGTCGGTGATTACATCGAATTTTCGTGAGAGGACATTGGTACCATTGATTGAAACTATGAGGTCATTGACTTGGATTATTGTTGCTGCTGCTCCGGCATTTGTGGGTGCACCGTCAACACCTTCCATTCGGGTGCAGGATAAATCCGTATTAAATTCTGGTAATATTTGTGAAACGCAGCACCCCATTGGTTTACCAAGTGTATACACTACCGGATCAAACTTTAAATGCAGTGGTCCAGGAGGAAACTCAATCACGTATTCCGATGGAGCAATTGTTTCAGGAACATCCGTGGATGTGGCATTGACGGCAAGAGATGTACCAGTTGTCGAGTTGGATTGGATAGATGATGTGCTCGGAGATGTCGATGGTGGTGTCTTTGGTAGATGAGATTGATAATCAATAGCAACACTCTCCACTGGTGTTCCAGGCATTGGAGAAGAAGCTGCAATCTTGGCATACGTCAATTTCTGTGTATGGGACGAATCAAATTGTTGTCGTACTACACCTGGTGTAGCTACATTACTGGGTACAGCTGGAGAATTGAAATCATGGAATAAATTCACTCTTCCCGGTGTTGTTGGTTTCTTTGAACTGCGTTGCAAGGTGTTGCTCCTCTTCGTAGTATTGGCTTCTGGGATGCTCCATTTTACGGATGGTGTACCCTCACGGATGACATTCGGCGTTTTCGGATTGTAAGGTGTAGACACGAGACTATTTGCAGTTCTAGAATGATCATTGTTGCTCCTATTTCGGCGCTTTCGTCGACTACTTTGCAATTCACTAATGGTCGTCGTCGAAGTGGATTGTTTCTTATCGCTCCATTGCAATTGTTTCTTTGCAGATTTCGTTTGCGATTGCTGTTGTTGTTGTTGCTGTCGCTGCTGAGGAAAGGGACTATTTGTTGGTAGAGCTGTTCCAAATGCTCGCTTTTTAGGCGTTGGCTGTGACATGATATATGTGTGGTGGAATGATATTATGATGAGTAATGATGCGATGACGGCAACTAATTGATAGCTTAGATATTGATGTAGACTGATCCACTTACCGTTGCACGTATCCGGCGAGGCTCCATATTTGATGCGGATTAAAGTCTACTAAGAATTCCTTCGTCGACAAGATGTCACCAGAACTACAGCTTGACGACAACGGTAACGTTTTTTCGACGATGGTATGAAAAATGATGATTTGAATATTCTCACGAGATAAAGAATGTAATCCGTATTCTTTTTGGCCTAGATACAAATGCAGCGGTCGTAGTTAGTCCTATTTGAAGGGGAGGGCCTGCTGGTAGTTGATAGCAGAGATACTTAGTGGCGTCGCTGTCGCTTTGCTGGCTGTTTGGCTAGCGTTATCGCTGTAACGGCATCATTTTGATTTTTGATTTTTGATCAACTTTTTTAAACTGCGGCGTCTTATTTTGCAGACGGACATCTTTTTGCAAAAGGTACCTAGGCTAGGTACGTACGTAGCGAATCCGGGGCGAAGCGAAGACGTCCGTCCGTCCAGCCAAATCCGGGCAGAACTCGCCGCTTTTTCCGTCATCACCATTCCCGGCCGCAATAGCATTGAACACTGCGACTCCGTGAAGTAAAGGACAACAGGTCGTCTATTCCAGGTCTTTCCTATTGTAGTAGTCAACATGCCGACATTGGTTCAACGAGTATTAGTCCGAAAAGTGCCGTCAGCGACATCATCGGATGTGCTGCCGTCAAACCATCAGCACCTCCCCCGATCAAGACAGGTCAAGCACCTCATTGCCGTCAAGATGACAAAAAACAGCTGCGCCCGTGGCCGTCAAAGCAAAGAAAATCATCCCAACGCCTCGCATCGATGCTGCCGCCGCTGAAGCAATGTGTCTGCGGGTGCAGAGGCAGAGAAGAAAGTGGACCGCAAACGTAAATCACCTCCGCTATTTACATTATCACCTGCTGCCATCGAAAATCCGCCCAAAAAGGCAGCATCGTACAACACGTACATTAATCAGCCCGATTCTGCTACGTCCAGTGGAATCATTCCAGCAATAAATCATCAATATGGGGCACCTTCGACACATCATCATCAGGACGATGGATCGCACTTACATGCGCCCTTCCGCGGAGGAGGCTGGATGATGCACAACAATAATCCCAACATGATGTCTTCCATTGCCACCCACCATCCCGCACAGGCGTACGGAATGAATAGAAGCCAATTCAATACGCCTTTTTTTGGCGCTTGCTGGATGCATAATACAAGGAATACTAATATGTCTTCGAACCTTTCCCCCGCCAAGGCGTATCATCAGATGATGTCCGACGCCGTCGTGGAGCATACTACTGAGAAGGCGGTGCCCAGCACAGAGAAAAAGATGGAGGACAAGAAGATGGAGAATATAAGGAATAAGAAGTCAGAGAACAAGAAGACACAAGTTGTTCGGAAGGAACTGAATCACCAAGGCAAGAAGAGGGAAAAAACGACCAAGGTTAAAAGGGACAGGACCAAGTATAAATCGTGCCCATCCCGTGCACATCATGAATCATACTCATCCCCTACCAGTGTACTCGATGATCCAAAAAACGCCTCCCTCTGAGAAAACTAACCAACATATCGACCATTTTGATAAAGAAACAAAGAAGGGGTACATCACCAAAACCACCAAATATGATGTGCATACGGGGAGAGGCTCCGGTCCCTACCAACAACTTGGCAATTTGCACTTTCGTACGGTCATTGACACACGCAAGACGGAATATCTCGCTTCACGTCCTCGTGACTTCATAAAGAAGAATGCGATTGCCAAGGAAATCGTGGAAGAGATTCGTGCACTGGGAGGAAGATTCTTGACAAAACTTCCGAAGGGGAAAGTTCAGGAATTGAACCTGGAGGGGGTGGATCCTGATCTTCCGGTGTATGAGTTGACGGAAGAAGATATTTGTATGGAGAAGACGAAGCAAGGGTTGAGGCAGAAGAGGAAGGACTTTTTGAGTGGGCTGAATGGGACGAATGATAACGAATCGTCATCCAGTGTGCCGCAAGAGGACTCACACAATATACCGCGGGAGGTTAGCATTGAAAATGACGAAGTTCCACTTGCAGAAAACATGCTAGTAAGCAATCATCCGGTAGTTACCTGGAGGAGCCGTTTTACCACACTGGACGAAAGGGAGGCAATGGATGCTCTACTTCGGTGGAAACATTGAATCCTGCTGTCACTTCGCTAGAGTAGCACGCAATCTCATCAAACGTGGATGCTTCTTTAAACTAGGTGGTACAGGTTGTACTTAAGTACATATTATTCTAAATCTATTTCTTCTTTCTTTTTCTTTACTACATGGTGAAACCTGTTTGCATGGCAGTGGTGACCATGTCAAGTGTACCATCAAAGTGTGCCCCATCAACCCCATTGAGCGATCCAAGTAGCGCTACTAACTCGTTCCCAACATGATATGAGTAGTCGCCAATACTACTTGCCAATTCACCGATGCTTTGGTGAGTAACATCATCTGCCTGAGCAAGCAATTGAGAACTGGCCTCATTCACCGTACTTGTTGCCTGCAGGACCCAGTTCCCTGTATCTTTACCGCTTAGCAAATAGATCACGGCGTTCATTACCTTCATAATCATATCCGCAGTGGCAACTATTAGAACCATCAAGTTGTGAACAATATCCTTCAATGAAAGATTTCCCACATCATTAATTACGTTCGCGACGGTATAGCTCGCATTATCTAGCATGGAATTGACGGACGATTTAACGCTTTTCCAAGACTATCACAGAACTCGACCCAGGTGCAGCTAGATCAAGGTTGGCATCAACTACTGTGAGGAGAATTCCTGCCATGAATTTGACTGCGTCCATAATGCCATGGCCAATATCTGCGAGGGAAGCATCACTTGCGTGTTGTATAGCCGATGAGACGACAGCGGGTGGATGGATCGATTGGAATGCCTCGCCAGCATTTTGTAATTCCGCAGTAAATTGTGATCCGTCCAATACATGAGTATCAAACGGCATGTGGGCACCATTTCCAGTTCCCTTCATGGATGAAACACCTGCATTGACCTTGCCCTGAATATCTCCCAATGAATGAGAGACGGAACCAAACAACTTGGCCTTGGCGGATATCAGAGCGTCGTTCATTGAGGCACCGGAACTTGATGCAACTTCGGACAATGAATTGGATTCTATCTTGTCAGCCCCGCTTCTGAAGAAATGATCATAAGATATATCGGGTGACTGGGTAGTGAATGAATCCATTGCATCAGAAGGTATTGCTGACGCTGGTACTTCGAATTCTCCATTGCTGATAGGAGGGTTGGAATAGTCTGTAGACAGCAGACTATCAGCAAGGCCATCCATACCATTTGTATCTGCAACTGTGTGAAATCCGTCACCTTGAGTTGCAGCCCACTGACTAGCCACATCTTCTTGGTAATAATCACCGCCTGTGATTCTTACTCGATCTTCCGGTGGAGGCAACGATGCCGCCAAGTCTCGTAGCGGGTTGGAACCTCCCTGAGGCTGCCATGATGAATAATGTTCTGATGCAAAGCTACCACCGTTGGTACCACCGTCGAAACTGTAACCACCGCTGCTGTAGCCATTTTGATCAACAGTAGTGGTATAATCTGTGTGAGTATACTCGTCTGCAGTGGGAGGTGCCGTAAACCAACGCTGCTGGTGCGTAGAATCAGCAAGCGAATCAGCGTTCATGACATTTTGATCAATACTATTCACGTCATTCAACGATGGCGCCGCATTAGCCGTATCAGCACCAGAGACGTCCGAAAATTGCGTAGACGCCACAGGAGCAGACGTAGTAGCATCAGCGAGCAAATCATTATTTCCGTTCTCAAAATTGGATGCAGGAGCATTCCCGACGTCTTGGTTCATGGTAGCTCCGTTCATCGATGGAGCGGTAATTGTTTCAGAATATTGCTGAGGCTCCGCAGTAGCAGATGTTGTAGCATCCGCGAGCAAATCAGTATGCCCGTTCTCAAAAGTGGGTGGAGGAGCGTCGTTTCCGACGTCAGAATATTGCTGCGCAGGATCTACTGCAGCAGATGTGGTGGCATCGGCTAACAAATCAGTATTGCCACTTTCATAAGATGAAACAGGAGCATTTTGATCAACATTGATCACTTCTTCGGCACCAGGAATATTAGAGAGTCCATGTTCTGCGGGAGTAGCATCCGCCATCAAATCAGTATGGCCGCTCTCATATGACGTTACAGGAGATCTGCTGACGACTTCCTCCATTGGTGTCACAGTAGTAGATTCGATGGTAGAAGCAGCGTCAGCGTATTGCGTAGCTTCTACAGGGGCAGCAACATCAACTGTTGTGGCTTCATTCAATGATGTTTGTGCTGCAGTTATCGTACCAGCACCAGCAACATCCGGTCCTACGACAGCAGCTGACGTTCCATCTGTTAGCAAATCCATATTACCACTTCCGCTCTCATACGCCGATACAGGAGCATTATTGGTGGCGACTTCTTCCACTGTACCTACATTCAATGAAGGTACCGCAGCAGTAGATTCAGAACTACTAGCAGTTTCGGCATATTGTGTGACTTCTGGTACAGGAGCAGTTGCCGTGGCATCTGACAACACATTCATATTTTCACTCTCTAAAGATAGGGCAGGAGTGCTAGCGGCACCCTCATCAACTGATGACATTTCACTCAATGATGGTGCCACAGTTGAAGTAGATTCAGCAGTAGCAGCTTGCATAGGAGCTGGAGGAGTAACCGCAGTTGTTTCAGATCCAACAGAAGCGTCGGAAAGTTGCTCCATCGGTGCAGCAGTGGCAGCGACACTATCAGCAGATGATGCTTCTACAGAAGTGTTGATAACACTGCCCTGGTTGTCCATCGTGACTTCATTGGGAGTGGATGCCGCCTCCATTGCTGTTTCAGGTACAGGTGCAGCAACAGCAGCAGAAGAAGAAGAATCGACACCAGAAAATTCCATGGCAGGAGCAGCAGCACCAACAACATCATCAGCCCCACCACCTCCAACAACAACAGCACCATCCACATCCTCTACAGGAACCAAATAAGCACCAATCAACTCATCCCACTGCTCCACAAACTCTTGTTTCTTATCCATCATATCCACAATCATACCATTATGCACCGTATTGAACTGATAGGCATACTCATCAATTAGTTTGTAGGAGGCTACTCCTGTCGCGATTCCAGTGGTGGTGGCAATGAGAGGTGTATTGGGATTTTTGGTCATTGGTACTCCTAGGAATTTGGTGGTTGATGTCGTCATTGATGATAATAGTTGGTCATCTTCGATAGCACTATCCCATGCATCATTATCGTATGATGATGATGTTGCCCCATCTACTGCAGCAGCTCCATCTTGGGCTGCTTGAGAAAGAGGTTCCTTTATCCTCATGGATGCAACTTGTCGTAGTCCAGAGACACCGCGATTATTCTGTGGAATGGTTGTCTCTTCGTCGTTGATAGATGATGTTGTTGTAGCATCAGACGAAATAGTACTTGAATGTGATCGAGCCATTCGTGCCTTTTGTGCGTCTTCGGCAGTCATTCCTTCTGTAATTGTCATTGCAATGTTGCTCATCATGCTGCTGTTGTTGTTGTTGTCATCAACCTTATTTTCTGCTGTTTGGTGCAACCTATTGTTTCGAGTTGCCGCGGCTTCTTCGGCAGTCATTCCCTCCGAAATCAGGTTGACATTACTGGCAGCACTAGTAGCAACAGCAGCAGCCGTAACTGGTGAAGAAGTGATAGAGTCCACACCATCAGAATGCATAGAGTGCGCACTACTACCTGTCCCAACTCTTCCGCCGCCACTGACCCTCTCCCTCCTCTTTACCCGTCGAAGCCAACATGACCTCCCTACTCAAATTCATCAAGAAATCCCTTGGACTAATTTCATTATTATTACTATTCACATATGGCAATTGTTGCTGCTGTTGTTGTGATAGCAACGCTTCGATTGTATCAGAAGTCGCAGGGAACAATTGTGGATTGGACGTGATGGACTGAAGTGAGTTTAGATACGATAATGTTGCTGCCGAGGTGGTGGCTGTGGTGGAGGATAGGTATAGTTGGCTACTAGATGAGGGTATTCGTATGGCAGTGTTTATTGATCGAGTTCGGTGTAGGTTGTTGGGTAATGTGGCCGTGTGGAAGGAAGACACGAATAGTCCAGTTATTAGGGAAGGAACCATTGCAATCGTTATGACGACCAGCATGGTTACTGATGCCGATGTGGAAACTCCTCCCATTCGAACGAGGATGTATCGTATCATGACGTCTCAAAGAGGTGCTCAATATTAGCTGAAATATGCGTATGTTTGCCCGATAGGGGAGGCGGCGTCATGGTGGAACCTTCAAGCTGCTGGCGTTGATGGAATTTTCGTCGGCTGCATGCAGGTTCAGAAAGCTTCTTCAATAGTTCACCCCTTCTCTCTTATGGTATCTATTATTTTTCACTTCATCTGTCTAATATTCTATTAGACTGAATTAATGTAATTGATTTCCAAGGTAGCTTAAAGTGTCGACCCCACCAGAGCCACGTCATTGCATGCAAAAATGCACAATCAAGGACGATGGCGCATTTTTGGGCATCGTAGGCACTTTTCTTTGAATACAACCATGAGAAAAGATACAACCTACGACAAGACGCAGCCAACATACACTGTTGATTACTTCGAATCCAACACACCCATCAGCACAGAGGGGAGCATTACTACTAATATTGCACACAACAATGCTACGATTCTTACTCCACTCATAAAGTTCAATATCTCTCCGAAACCTTGTTTGGACATATTCATACAAGGTGTCATTCCCAAATCGATCTATCAATGATGGATGTGTCTTGTGCAGACGACCTTCAAAACCATCTTTGGTAAAATTTAGATGTAGTGCATTGCCCAAAGCTTCCACCGATTCATTTAGGCACGACTGGTCCAAAATGAATGTGAATCTGTTCAATAAATCTTTTGCACCCTGCAAGCATTCACTGGTAGTGTTGGCTCCCTGAACGCATGACTAATAAAGGATAGTATTCGTGATGATGTATGCATGCCAAAAAAGGAGTGCATATAGGTCTTATGGTGAGAGATAGTACTAGTATCAAGTGCAACAAAAGACAAGGCATACTGCAATTACAATCAAACTTACCTCCCGAGTCAGCACTCTCAAAGCGTAATTGTCAGCGCATCCTGAATTGGCATACTCCCAGTATAAATCTTGTGTTTCATTGCTTGGGTCACCAGGAATCTTTGTTTGAAACCCACCACACTTACCACCTGCAAGAAAGCGTTCCAATGGATTTCGCATCACGATCATACTAACTAGATTTTCGTACTCCCAGTTCGTTTGATGCAAAGTTTTGTCCCAACTGCTGTATTCATTTGACACAAAGTGATAGTATTGACGCCAAAATGTCACCCATTCCTTAGTTTCATTGTATGAAACACCCAACCCAATACACCGCGTTTTCCATCAAATGGACTTGCTTTGAGTGCCTCCTCGGGCCAATAAGTATCATTGTCCCTTCCTTTCCCCATGCAAGCAAAGCCCGGTGTATGTTCATTTGGAACTTTGCCCATCTGACCGCAGAGGGATGTTCCAGCATGATGCGTTATGTGAATATTTCGGATAATTGCTGTCCCTTTGACGTAGTTTGCAATTTTTTGTTGCTTAATGGATGGAACAACTTCCCCTTCCAGATCTTGCACAGCTTCAGTCTCCTCCCGATTCATCCGAACACCGAACATTATGTCCTTTACCGAGTACAAAAGTACTGCAGCTGCGAGCACATATGATATCCATTTGAGTGCTTTGATCTTGTGTTGATAGACACTTGCACTTACTCCTAATTTCTTTCCGTTGCTCTGCGATGAAGGAGTGGAGATTATGGGTTCATATTCATCATCTTCTAGTGTGTCGTCGTTGGTGGAGCCATTATTGTCAACGCTGCCGTTTATCTCCATTGGCTCCGTGTTCGCTGTTTGCAGACGCACATAGTCAGTAGTCAGTACAGCTTTATAGATCCTGGTTAGATAGTCCAGGGCTTTATGTTTTATTTTCTTCACCTCAGATCGACACAGTACGCCTACGCATTTACAAACAAGTAAGCTGGTGTTATCGCCAGCAGCTTGCAGCCGAGATCATGAGGAGGGGTAGGTTGGTAGATTGGGTCGTCATTGGCTGGGGCCGGCGCAGATCTTTTTTTGATCAAATACCACCAAGCAAACCAAATAGTTAACCCTTTAGTCTTTACAGTATTTACTATTTTCACATCAACAATAGAACAATATTATAGTGATAGATGAGTAAAAGAATTTTCGATATTCTCGGATGAATACATAGTGGCAACCCAAGCAAAGCCACGTCATTGCAACCAAAAACAAAATGCACACCGTCGACAATACAAGAAGTCACATGGCGACATCTTACGCACAAAGTACAATACCATACGCACCAATACATTGCAACCTACACTACGCAGTCAACCACACTTTGATTCTTCAATACACTTAATATCATTATTATAAATCCCCCACAATGCCACGCTCATCGACCTCCTACATTGCCATCGTAGCCGCTTACTCGGCAGCTGCATCTATGCACACATCTCATGCATTTGTTCCGTCCGCTTCCTCTTCTTCATGCGTCAGACAATCTGCACAAGCTTCGTTCTCCATACTCAACACTGCAACATCCACATCCACAACCTCACTCTTCATGTCATCAACACCCGCAACAACCACCAACACACTCACACTCCAACTAGAAAAACCACTAGGCCTAATCCTCGAAGAATCCGATTCCACAATCCCCAATTCCGGAGTAATCGTCACACAAGTCAACGAAGGCGGATCCGCCTTTGCTTCTCCCTCGGCAGATAAATTGTCCAATGCAAAAATTACCAAGGTTATGGAGACAGATGTATCAGCTATGAGTTTTGATGATGTTATGGATGTGATTGTGGGGGCTCCTAGTCCTTTGGAGGTGGAGTTTGCTCTTGCTGCTGGAGTTGTTGTTGAATCTGCTGCAGTAGTAGCTGGAGAAGAAGAAACAGAAGCAGCAGTGGTGGTAGAAGAATATGAAATTGGTACAACGGTCACAATTCAAGTAGAGCAACCTGACAAACCATCCATCACACTTGAAGGCAAGGTGGGTGACAATCTACGCAAGACGCTTCTTGCCAACAAAGATATTGAACTTTACCGAGGACTTAAAAAGAAGTTGGGTAACTGTGGTGGAGGTGGTCAATGCGGATTTTGTGCTGTGGAATTCAAGGATGATAGTGAAAGTGGTGTGTGGGGAGAACGTAGTGAGTATGAAGATACGAGGATTGGAAGGAAGGCTGGAACTGAGGGGCATAGATTGGCTTGTATGAATAATATTGTTGGACCTGCCACTGTCAAGACTTTGTAAGCAAGTGAAGTCGTGGGTACTCTTTTGTGGTGGTACAAAGTAGATAATATAGTGAAGCTATCTCTAATGCTAAGTTGATGAATTATTAGGAATCCATTATGTCATAATAATGAACAAGAGTGAACGAGAAAAGAATGCATGAAAAGCCATGGTTCGTCGCTCTCTGCATGTAGTCATCCTATATCTACTGCTGCTGCAAAGCTACAATAACCTTATCAATGATCTCTGCTGATTTCGAATTCAACAAGACTTCTTGCTCGCGCAACAATTCATAAATAGGTAGCGACAGGTACTCTCCTCGCGAGTGCAATGCCAACAGCTCGTCCACCAATGTCTTGGATGCAGTATCCATCAACGATGTCGGTATCAGCGCAACAATTTCCGAGATGAATGATGATGCCAATGCCAAATCTAAATAGGATGGAGTAGGGGTTGTCATTGTCTGCGCTTCCGTCAAGTCAATGAAGAGTACTTTTCCAGTTTCTTTATTCATGAGAGTTTGCACATCGGTTGTAACAACGTTTGCATGAAGCATATCGATGAATGTTTGAACAATGTCTTGAACTGCAAGAGGTTGGACGTCAGGAATGATCTTGTCTACTCTGGAAACTGCATTTTCTACCACAGGCTGGAGAGCAATCATTACTCGTTTGGTGTCTAGAGGGTATGTTTCCATACCTATACATCGTTCAACATTTCGTGTATGCGTTACTTCAAGCTCTTGCAATACTTTGCATTCGTGTTCCACTGATGAAGCACTTCGTACCCAAACTGATCTTGACAGCTACATCATTGTTGCTTAAATTTGGATCGTTCATTGGATGTGTTGCAAAGACGGCACCTCCACCACCAGCACCCAAGAGTATTGGATTTGTGAGTTTATATTCTGAAAAGCTTGTAAGTGGATTAGATAATTCTACTGATCCATTTGGAAGTTGCCATGTCTTAGATTGAGTTTCAGCCGACGGTGTTTGAAGGATATTGTCAGGCAATACATCTGCACGTGCATCGGTGCAAGTTGAGGCAAGTATTGCAAGTGCCAAACCACTAGCCTCAACAAGCCGTGATAAAGTCATCATTGACACGCCCTTGTTCTGATGTGGTTTTGCCACAATGTTTGATACAAAACCCATCACATTTTGGCATGCAACCACAGTATACCAATGCAAGAGCAATAACGATGATACGCCTCAGACGATATAGACAACTTTTGTACGTCATCTGATTGGCAGTAGATGTTGGTCTACGACATCATAGCTTCTTTATCATTACTTTGGCATGAACTGTTACAGTTTTAAATAGGGTACAAATAGATAAACACCCTATTATGGAGGGCGGCAGCGGCATGTTTTATTTAGGCGCAGCAGGGATTCTTGAAAGGCTTAGGTAAAACGTAATATTTGAATTTGGAAATTGAAGAGACGAATTCTGGCAAATCTACGCTCAGAAGGTTGCAATACAAAATTCCTTGATGATAATGAAACATTACGCAAAAGCTAGAGGGCGGAGCGTGCTCAAACATACTATTCCGACGTAGAATGTTCTGTAGATCTCGGCCATCAAAAATCCACCAAGACGAAGAATCCAACAAGTCAGCGCCACCGCCCGCCCCTAATATCTTGCCTACACATCGTTTGTCGATTTATGACATACACTGCAAATAAAAGAACCAAGATGGCGGACTTTAAAGAACTTGTAAGTGTTGGTAATGCTGATGATTATGACAGTGTAGCTGCTTGACGGTGATGGTGTGTGTAGACACATCACGTACATCACCATGACATATTATGACCATCACCATATCCTAACATCATCTTGCCTCTACCACAAATCAACCAACAGGAATTCACCGGGCTCAAATCCCTCGAAGAACATGACCCCAAACTTTACGATCTCATCGAACAGGAAAAGTACCGTCAATTCACGGAACTCGAACTCATTGCCTCCGAGAACTTCACCTCCAGAGCCGTGATGGAATGTCTCGGATCAGCTCTTACCAACAAATACTCCGAGGGTCTTCCCCATGCCCGTTACTACGGTGGTAACGAAATTGTCGATCAGGTCGAAGAGTTGTGTCAGACTCGTGCGATTGAGGCGTATGGACTTAATCCAGAGGAGTGGGGTGTGAATGTTCAGCCTTACAGTGGATCACCTGCCAACTTTGCCGTGTACACTGGTCTATTGAAACCTCATGATCGTATTATGGGATTGGACCTCCCCTCTGGTGGTCACTTGACTCATGGATTTTACACGTACTCCAAGAAGGAGGGAACTCGTAAGGCCGTGTCGGCGACCTCGGTGTACTTTGAGTCACTCCCCTACCAAGTGGACCAGGTTTCCGGATACATTGACTACGATCAACTTGAACGTGATTGCCGGTCCTTTTCAAACCAGCCATGATCATCTGCGGTGGATCCGCCTACCCCCGTGACTGGGACTACGAACGCTTCCGCAAAATTGCCGATGCCAACGGTGCCCTCCTCCTCATGGACATGGCACATATTTCTGGATTGGTTGCCACCAAGGAGCAAAAGTCTCCATTTGAATATTGTGATGTTGTCACTACCACTACTCACAAGTCCCTTCGTGGACCCCGTGCCGGTATGATCTTCTTCCGTAAGGATGAGCGTGGATTTGAACACAAGATTAATCAGGCTGTCTTCCCCGCTCTCCCAGGGAGGACCACATGAGCATCAAATTGCCGGAGTTGCCACCCAATTGTTGGAGGTTATGACACCCGAGTTCCACATTTATGCCAAGCAGGTGAAGAAGAATGCTGCAGCTCTTGGAGCCAAGCTTGTGAGTTTGGGATACAGTCTTGCTACCGGGGGAACGGAGAATCACTTGGTTCTTTGGGATTTGAAACCACAGAAAATTACTGGAAGTTAAGTTCGAGAAGGTTTGTGATGCTGTGTCCATCACTTTGAATAAGAACTGTGTTCCTGGAGATCGATCGGCTGTGACACCCGGAGGTGTTCGTGTTGGTGCATGTGCCATGACTACTCGTAAGATGGTCCGAGGGAGGACTTTGAACAAATAGGCCAATTCCTCCATGAGGCTCTTCTAATTGCATTGAAGGTCCAAGAGGAGAGGTGGACCCAAGCTTGTTGACTTTGTTAAGTGCTTGAAGGGTAATGCCGATGTTGCTGCTTTGAGGAAGAGTGTTAATGTGTTTGCTGCTGGATTCCCAATGCCTGGATTTGACCCCAAGGACATGAAATACAAGCTTGAAGCCTAAGTGGAAATGAGTTGCATCATTTATAGTTGAAAACGGAGAAAGAGCTCGTTAGCTATTATTGAGCTTGATTAATTACAAAGAAATATTTTACTTGTGCATGTCTATTACTTATGTTCATATATATATTTGAATGGAACGAGCTTGGTTCAAACCACCTAGTGAATCAATCACTGTATAGACTTGAGCTTCACCTCAAACTGCAAATCAGCATTCGGAGGAATCTCCGGAGCTGCCCCTCTCTCCCATACCCCAACTTACTCGGTACAAATAACTTGCGCTTCCCTCCCACCTTCATTCCAGCAATACCCTGATCCCATCCTTTAATGACCTCTCCGGCTCCTAATGTAAATTCAAATGATTTGGCCGAGTCAAAAATAGTTCCATCAGTTAATTTCCCTTCGTATTTGACAGTGACTGTGTCACCTGATTGAGCAGGTGGTCCTTTCCCCTCTTTTAATTCCTCAATTACAACTTTTGGTTCTTCAGACACCTCCGGAACTTTGTCACCCTTGACACGAAAGCTTTGCCCAGTTTGAATTAATATCCCCTTGCTAACTCCATCCTTGAATGCTTTCTTACTGGCAGCTTTTGTTTGTCGACGCCGAACTCTGCTGATAAGTATTTGACAATGGCTGCGCGAGAGACTCCGTTGGCGGATGCGGCTGTTGTTGTCGGATTGCGTGAGACTATCTTGTCGACAAGTGTTTTGGGTGGTGCCATTGTGAGTGATGTGGTCGATGGATAATGCGGTGTTATCCTAGCAAAACATTTTACTGGCGTTTTTATGAAAGGTACCTATGCGGGGGGTTTCACGTTGGAATTCATATGTTGCGGCACCTCTCCAAAAAAAGGCCAAAATTACTTATGCCTTCCCGCCAAATTCACGCAACGCGAGTCCTACCTTATTTATCTCTTTGTCGTTTCGGGTGCCACGGGGCACCTTCGTTGCCTATATAGCCATACGCTAAAAGCATCAGTAAATCAATTTTAAGCAAAAACCAACGATACAGTCTGAAAGAGCACCTCCTTTTTAGTATTACTGCATATTTTCATCTTATCATTAGTACTAATACTGCAAAAATAACACACTTGAAACACGTCGTCCATCCCAAAAAACAAAAAGGCACCTCGGTTTACCAACTTATTCCCCCCTTCGGCATTTGGTCTACACTACTCCACTGTCGTCGACCCGGACACCTATGTCGAGCCAAGAAGATGACCTTTTCGATGGTGCATTGGCTTTTGTCGTGAGGCAACCCTGTCTTTTAATGCCGATGTCGCTATGTCTAACACGTCGGCTTAACCGCGGCCGTTGTAGTTTTGCAGAATTTATATACGCCCAATAGCCACGCCATCGACTGGCTCCCACCCCCAACGTGTAGTGCAGTGTCTTGGCTCTCCATCGATATACTGTATGCCTGAATTGGCCAAAGGATGATGCCGGTATGGTTTTTCATTGGAAGCGGATGCCATGGTGGTTTTCATCATTTTTATTTTTTTACTTAGCGGAGTACGTACAAATCACATTTTTGACCTCCCGACAACAATGATGCAGCCGATGGAGGGGTGTCATTGGATGATAACTGCATTGAAGAGGTGGTACAACCATCCACACAAATCGAACATGATGCTATTGATATATTATTGACCATTCATCGCTACCATAACGCAATTCAGTGATGTTATCACGACATAATACGCCACATCCGGAGATTGGATGACCGACCACCGATGCAACATAATGGTGTCTATTGATTGCAATGAAGGATTTTATGATACCTCCCCCGTGCATTATCGTTCAATATTGATCATAGATGGGGTGGCTGCAAGGTTGTGTGATGAAACGACTCCCTTTTGTGTGAAACCAACATTATCCTACCTGATGGAGGCCAAAATCATGAGGGCAAAATACACAATTAATTACAATTACGTCACCAACGCACATGAAGACCCGTCAATACCGGCGAAAGTTCATCAAGCGTCATTATGGAAGCGACGTGTTCAAGGTATGTAGCCGCATCCGCAAGGATATCGTCAATACGTCGACATAACTGGGTGCGTCGGGCTGATGGACGATGCAAAAATGAGCGCAATATCAGGATGCTACCGTCCATTAGCGCCGCGAAGGACAACATCTGCGCTGAAATAAATGAACGCACGGAAGCAAAGAAGGAAAAGACAAAGGCAAATAAGAGGAAAGGAGCGTTTAAAGGCAATAAATAATTAATTACATGGTATTTTCATCGAGGTATGTGGTAAAAAATTGTATTTTTTTGTGGCTCGAATTTATCGACCGACTACTACTGTACTAAACCACCACGATAATAATTATTTGGGCAAACCCAGCACATTGACACCTTCATAAAGAGTAATATTAACATGTTGCAGCGTTTGGTGGTCATAACTGCGATGTAGGGTGCGTAATAACAGTGCTGCAATAGGCCATGTCAAAAATATTTCCCGGTGCACCATGGCACCAAAATCTTAAACGACAAAGAGATATGACGAGGAACAATAGAATGCGAGTGATGGTTGGCGTGGTTATCGGCCAGGGCCAGGGCCGCCGTACGAATCATCTATTATTACAAGACACGGCGTGATTAATGTAACAGAAATTTTATAGTACGTCAGGTTGGATGGCCTCCCTTGTGGCGAAATTATCTACTAATATTATCTAGCAGGAATCTTGTTAGGATCTCTCTGTCCATCTATATCTAACCAATATACTACCCCCCTCATTGTTGGTTGCTCGTAATGAGGTTTGGTATGGGTTAATGCGACACGGCGTGATTATTTTATATCGGCAGTTGCAACTCACGTAGATATAGTGCTGGGAGGGGGAAATAACAACAACTGCAGAGTAAAGGTGTCGTAAAAGTTGCTTGAGGATCACGGGCGGTACATTTCATAGAGATGTTTGGCAATAGGGGCTTAGGTTAGTTAGTTGAAAGCGTCAGCATCATCACCGCACATGATTATTTAGCCTTCCAACACAATTTATACAACGCTGTGGGATTGAGAATTGAGATGCAGGACATGGGAGCAGCCACTGTCAGAAATCAGAGACTAACAAAGAGTATGTGAGATGATGCAACAACTGCTGCTGTGTTGAATGGGCGCAGTGTCGGTCTGGGGGATCTCGTTCACATTCAACTTTTACCACTGAATACTCCTGAGTGTGAAGAATTGTTTCTTTGATGAGTACCAACTTTTTTGGTCAGGCAATGATTTGAATAGGTGATTGAATAGGCAGGAAAATGAGTGCTACGACTTAGCGACCACACCAAGACAACCACTCAAGAGATAATTCATCAGCTAGGGGGCAATGGGTATCTCATTACGATGCATGTATAGATTATTTGCTCTTTGAGAGGTTCTCCAGATAAAGGTTCTGTTATTGTTATCACCGATGTTCTAGGTGCGTTGAGAAAGAAATGACAGTAAGTGAACGGAGGCAACAGTGCCATTCAGTAGATGATCCCCAAACATAGATGTTTGTGTCAAGAGGTGGCTTATTTCACGGTTGATGGCTGATGTAAAGTTGGCATCACGGATGATGATACGGTAGTCGTCATGGTAGATAGTGATAGGAAGTGACGTGGTACGATGAGAAGCATCAGCATCAGTTGGCGCAACAGTAGTCACACGTTGCCGTGGTAGAAGTAGTTGTTGCAGTTCGGAAGGTGGATATCGACAGGACGAATAGCAGTCCTCATGATCACCTCAGCTGAAGTAGGATGATTGTGCTCCCCAGACGCATTGAAATCAGACCCATTCTTCGGCAGTGGTGCATCAACTTGCTTATCCCGCCACTCATCATTCCCAGAAGCATCAGATCGTGGATGCGTGGGTTCCATGGTTCATCCCTCGTCATGACGACATGAGGCAGACTATTCCGTTCGTCATCAGTATAAGCACATGAGTTCAAAAAAAGACCAGTCCATTCGCTATGTCCAGAGTTCAAGAGGGATTGGACAATCTATGTACAACGTCCGACATCATCTGAGTGGTGGATACAAAAATACGGTAGGCAGGATTTCGTGTATTCTGCACATACATACATGAACCAAGCAAACGTTACTATGGTGTTAGAAGTACTTATCATCAATTGCTGCAAGAAGTTGTTCAAGTTGTTGAGTTACGGTGAATAAAAACCAATTTACTTTTACACTATGATCATTTTCCGTAGGGAGCATACCCATTTCTCTTTTCTCATCTGGACTTATCTCCAACAACCCCTCATTGGGATTGGGCCTGCTGGGCGATTTGCCAATCTTCTTGATTCTCTCATAACATTTACCATAATACTACACCACCACTCTCATGTTGGCTAGAGGCGCTAGCACACAACACGCATTCTCGGTCCCTCTCTCTTCTACTTGCCTGCTTTTGCTTTTTTGGACAGTGCTGGCCTGACTTGGACTTGATTACCAAAGCCATTCGTCACGTCATACTCGGCCTTGATTTCTGAGAGGCCGCTCATAGTTTTCCCCGAAGTAATACGTGCGCCAATCACCGCCAGTGGTGCCTACGGGATTCGGGTAGTTAATATAGCCTCTGAGCTTGCTAGAATCGCCTCCATACGCTTTGTTGATGAGAATTGAAGCGACTTCTTCATATTTCTCCATTTCGTCTCCTCCGGGGGGGAAACGATAGTAGAATGTATTCTTCTCGATTAGAATAGCCCGTTTTGTCGCGTGCCACCACAGTTGGGGCCCCTATGTTCGTGTAGCTAGTTTCAGATTCTTTAAAGATATCAGTGTCGCGTAGTCCTGCTTTTTCGAAAGTAGAAATGGCCTCATCCTTACTCCCAAGGAAGATTCCATTAAAGAACAAAAACTCATTTTCTTTCGTGGAAAACTGACCACTACCTCCGAACCGGGCTGAGCTATTTCTGATCTTGTCCTTGTACTTCTTGGAGTCAAACGGTAGATTTGGCACAAGAAAGTCTTGAAAGCGCTCAAGGAACTTCTTTGCTTCATTTTGCGTTTGTTTGGTTGTAAGGCTAGTGATTACGCCAAATCCGCTTCCGCCACCTCGAAGAGCCCAATAAAGGTCAGAGTGTTCCTTCTCGGAAGCAGTAACAGATGTACCATCATAAAGCACGATGTCATATGAGAGTACATCATCAACACCCAAACCTACCCATGGAGTTGTGTCACCTTGACCACCACCTGTTGCGTAGCCTGTATACGATGTAAATATGTAGAAACGTGTATGTGTTATCAATCTGAGTTAGTCATAATATACACATGTGCGAGATAGCATATCAACAAATGATTTCGATGAAAATTTACCTGTGATTCCGACGGAAGGACAACCACCAACCAAGTAAATGCCATCATCCGGGAAGTGCTTAGCAGTATAGGCCAGCATGACTGCGTTGGTACAGCCTGAGCCAGACTTGATAGTACCAATGACCTTCTGTTCTCCACCAAGGAGCCAAGGGTAGTCTTCATTTTGAGTGGTGGGCGTAAAATTATCTGGCACACACATGAGCGAGAGATCGATGACTAAGTACCCGTCCATGCTACTGAGACCCTGATAGGAATGCCCTCGACCACGGGGAGATACTTTGTAGCCAGCATCCCGAGCGCAGTTCACTGCCATGATTACTTCTTCTTGGCCTTCTGCATAAAAGATGCCGGCAGGAAAGCGTGGCCCTCCTAGTCCAGCGTTGAAGTTAGCCTCAAGAAAATCATCGAAGTCTACTTGCGGGAACGTAAGCTTGGAGACTGTCTTGTTGATCGGCCCTCGGGGCCCCGGATAGATTGCGTGAAACGTAATTCCGGGTGCCGGAGGTGCCCTCAATTCTATGGTGAGCAATAGTGACTAGTTGTGACCAGATATTTCTACAGGAGCCTACGTAGGAATAGTATACGAAGGATTTAGGAAGAAACATTTCTTGTCTGACACGTAGAGGCCCTTTAGACCATACCGGCTACACAGTAGGAATTGTTTTGTATTGGTTCCTATGTAAAAAAGTACCAGGTATGCTCTAAAGCCACCTGAGTTTGAGCTAATTGTCATTGCAGAAAGTGCAAAACTAATTCATATGGTTCTCACAGTGCTGTGTGCGCGTTCATCCTGCAGAGAAGCTGTTGCAAGAGAAAAGAGAAGCAAAAAACAAAATGACCGGATCGGTCATTTGGTCAATTTGAAAAAATTCTGGTCAATTTGATTTGAAGATGGCTGTCTTATTTGCAAAATAGATTTTTGAAGATGGCTGTCTTATTTGCAAAATTGATTTTTGAAGATGGCTGTCTTATTTTCAAAGCAGATTTTTGAAGATGGCTGTCTTATTTTCAAAATAGAACAGGCGCGCACAGCAAGTGAGAAAAGAGACAAAGTGACAGAAGAGCAAGAAACAACACACAAAGCATTGCAGAGCAACTTTATAGTAGGGTAACCCTGAAAAATAACCTAACAAAGTAAAAGCAGCAGATATACCAAATAAGGCCCCGAGGGCCCGCATTGCAGCTCTCTGTCTGTCCTATCAGCTCCAGAACAGGCTACACAGCCAGGCTGCACGGCACCAGTTTGAGAGGATGGTGAGAAAGTAAACACGTCAAATCTCCCCATACAAAAGTGTCATGAACTTGTGTACACATCAAATGTCCACATAGGCCTATCCATACAGCGCTGGCGATGACAGCTTTCCCAACATACTCATCATCAGGGGATGGAGCAGGTACGTCGACGGCATTAAGTTCATTAAAAGATGACGCAATGACACTTGCGAAGGGAATGACTTCACCTAACTTGCAATAAATCCCATCGTCCAGATAACCAGCCACCGCAGTCACCTCATGCGAAATAATAATACCACTAACATCCACAGCAGGAGTCATGTAATACTTGACTTCGTTCAATCTGGAGGTGACGATAATACTGAATGTATCAATATCTGCCGAATAAAAGTGGTCAATAGAGTAGTGGTGGTTGGTATCGTTGTAAAGCTCCCCATTCTCATTGCTGGTGATGTGAGTCTTTTCAATGTTATGGCTCCTAATCCTCGTTCTCCATGATCGTTTGGTTCTCATGTTCGATGTTGTAATGGCATTCCAAACTGAAGAGAAGAAGTCAATACTCTTGAGAATCATCCAGGCGAAGTCTTGCAGCTCCCCAGTTGTACCAGTTATACACAATGCGTAATAGGGTGGCATAGTTGTAGAGATGGAGTCGCCATCGTTGGAAGAGATGTGAACTGCCACGGCGGCATTACCAATCGCTGAATAGGGTACCTTCCATTGTGTCGAACCATGATGATCGCTGCGGATCACTCCCCATCGTAATGACCGATTGGTGATCTGCCTCGATCCAATTGTCGACTCGATGATCTCTCTCTCAGCACTTATCAATCTTCCACGACAGTTGGTAATGTTCATGGATGGGGATCCATCATCATTGTAGCAAACACTGTTCCTATCCTTCGAATCATCAAGTACCTCGCAGCTCATACCAAAGAGAAGATCATGCCTCGATAATGCACAGTGCTCCCCATAGTTCAGCTGTCTATCATATTCTTCAGTCCAAGACACATGGTCGGCACCACACATCAAACAAGAGCTCATAAGTAATACACTTCTATCATGTATTTCGATTAATTCAGGAACGATATTAACCAAAGCCAATGGATAGTCATGGTTGTCAGCAACATCGTTCTTGGTCGAATGCATCGCAGTGACATCGTTGCCGAGAGAAGACGGTTCAAGCAGGACAGAAGTGTCATGAACTTGTGTAATCATCAACTCTTCCCTTACAGAAGCGTCATGAACTGGTATACGCATCGTAACTCCCCATAATACCTTCAACAAAACGCTGGCGATAACATCGTTCCCAACAGACTTGTAAGCAAGAGATGGAGCAGGTGCATTAAATCCGGTATGCTGAATGACCTCATGAGGTGCATTGAGGAAGAAGTGACGAGAGGATGCTAAGTCAGCAGAACATTCCCGACGTTCATGAACCTGTGCGTGGTGTCCAGCCATCAAACCGGCATAAGTGTCGACCATAGAGTAGAGGTGGTGGTGAGCAGCAACATCCTGTGCAGCATGAAACTGAGCATCGGTGATCTGAATGTTGATCGTAGGTGGACACGATGGAAGATCCAGAGGAACATATCTTCGTCCAACAACACCCATGTTGGATCCACTATCCAATATTGCAATACTTGCAACAGTACCGTCAGTAGGCCCCCTATCGCGAATTTGAAGTTGATTAACGAATGAGATTTCGTTACAAAATTGCGTGGCATTCTCCGAAGTAATAGTCTCCTCCTTTCCATCGGTGTTCCGATTCTTAATAGTCTCCTCCTTTCCATCGGTGTTCCGATTCTTATTAGTCTCCTCCTTTCCATCGGTGTTCCGATTCTTGATGGAATTGACCGTGTTCATGTCCTCGATTAACCTCACCATCTCCATGTAGTTGGTGACATTCATCTTGGCTTGTGCATCCTTGATCCAAGCGTCTCCTTCCATCCAAACATGGAGCATGTGCGTCATGAGTTGAGTGAAATAAGCGTTCAATCGGGTTTTACATCCCTTGGTCATCGGCGGGAATAATGTTGCTGTAGAAAGATTTTGAACTGCCAAATAAAACTCCATCGTAAAGGATTGGTGTTTAAATTGGTTATCCACAGTTGTTGGACTACCGTCCCTAGGCCCGCAGACCGTGGTTCACGCCACAAGATATTCTACCTCCCGGTTTAATGGGTGTACAAAATCCTATATCTGTCCCCCCCTCGGTTGGGCGCAGATCTTGTCCAAACTCCTCTTACTGGGACCATGCCGATCGTTCGGTGGAAATGGCGGTGAACTTGATCACAAGCGTAATCGGCGGCGCGCACACGGCCAATTGACAACTTGTTAGTGACGTGCCCTATACAACCAAATAGGTTGATAATAGACCCACGAAACTGTTGATCTGACAGATTTTGCAATCTGTGACTGTTAGTTAGACAACCAACTAAAGAGGACTCACCCTCGTTAACTCAATAATTCGTGCTATACACTTAATAATTTTAAACAGTGAGCTCGACATGGTGCAACGAGCCGTCATGTCAGCCTGTGCGATCTTTCCTCGGGTGCGTCATCAGCACCTATCGTACATATGCTTAATATACCTCGAGAGTACCGTATCTCCCCATAAGTATAGAATCCGTACCAATACAATAAATTGTATCATTTCACAATATTAATCCCCCGTCGTGGCAATTAAAGGTGATAATATTATGAAATGGATTATCAGTACCATCGGGGTACTCGATGATTGTAACAGGTGTATCCATAAAGGACGATGTTCCATTGAGACAACTTACCAACGTGCTTGGGCTACGAACATTCGTGGTGGCGACGCAGGAGTTTTCAGTTTCGGGTCCACATGCTGCCAGAAAGATACATCGATGAGCAAGGAAGGAGAAGGAGAGGAGTGAGCATATACGATTCATAAGTAGTATTAGTATCGCAACACTTATTATAATATGCACCAAATCTTACCATCTTTTTGCTTTTTCTTAAGCTGTCTTCCCTTCTCAATTCCCGATCCAGCAGCAGTCTTTTCTTGCGCACCCCTCAGCTTCAGAGCAGCAATGCCTCGATCTTCGCTAGTACTCCGCTCCCCCAGCACTGTGTCGGCCGTGGCAGAGGAAAGGGATGAAAGGAAGGCTGCGATGGCAATCGATGATAGATTCATGGCTATGTTTTGAGAATGATGTTAAGGGTCGTATCTGTTTGACTTAAGATGGGCACGGAGAGAGTCGACAGGATGAATAGAGAGTAAGAGTAAGAGAGCACAAAAGTTAGTGTTAGTGAACTGAAGGTTGGGCAGATCAGAGAAATTGGTGAGGAGCAGCACGTCAAGCGGGTAACATGGGTTGGATGATGGATCATCATGATGGTGAGTGCCAACGCGACACAACATGTCATAATCCTGACGTGATGCCCGAGTGAGCGTCTCTTGATCCTCCGGAGCATTGTAGGCAGTCGATTGACGGAGAACCATCCATGAGCATCAGGTGTATCGGCAACATTACTACTGGACAGTCAAAGAACCATGGAGGATCGTCTGCCAAGATGATGAGCCTTCGCACATATGAAACACATGCCGAGCTACACATCGGTGACCAGCATCCGCAGCTTTGGCTTGGACAAAGAATCATCCAATGAGGCTGGGTGGTGGACCGTGACTGTGCGTATGCAGTCATCCCGTGAATACAAAAGATGCATGCGTCGACGAGACCATCTTCCCTCGTGGTAGTGGCAAACTCCATCATGCCGAAGAACCGCGCACATCAATCAAGTCGTCCGCAAAGAATAGATAACAACTTACCTTCTTACTCTTACAATTAGGATATGATTGGCGTTTCAAGTTCGTGGTGTGCGGTGTGTAGTCAATATCAAACGAAATTGTGTGATATTTATTTGCGAGTGTGCCAAGTTAGTGCTGCCAGGCAAGCTCGTTGGTAAAGCCTCAAAGGTGTGGGTTCGCAGAAATCATCAACTTGCTGACAAAAATGAATTTGAGGTATTGACTGAATTGATTCCAACAACGACATTCAAGTCAAGCTGGTGACTCATCAGAACGACAAGAAAGCAGCTGCAGAGAATACCGGTGCAGGCCAGGCTCTTCACGAAGTACGAGTGTAACTATCTTGTCGAGAAGGGTTTTTGGTGGTTCCGGTATTGTAGTCTTGGTGATGAAAGATTTTTGATTTGTGTGGTGGAGAAGATCACGACAGAAACGCACAAGGATTAATTATGTCTGCCCTGCGTTGTTAATAAGACATTAACATAATACAATAACGAAGGGCAGACATAAAATGCGATCCAATGCAAGATCCAAAAACCAAGTCCAAGATGAGAAGATCGCGGCTGGCGGGCGTGCGGCTGGCTGTGAGGTCATTCCACCTTGAAATTTCTTTGAGCGAGCTCATAAAAACACAACTGTGAAACCAAACAACTCAACAACAATATGATGATCAAGCAACTATCGCTCCTCCTCGCACTCATCAGTGCCCCTGCCGTCTCCGCTATCGAGCTCACTCCTGATACCTGGGATGCTGAAACTAGTGGCAAGACTGTCTTTGTGAAATTCTACGCACCATGGGTAAGTTTAAAAATTGCGTATTAGATGGAGATATTTAATACATTCAATATCTCCAACATTCTTGACCGTAGGCGTTATTGATTTATTACTCTGTATATTCATATATTATTTCATCTAATCATCCTACATTGTGACTAATTATATCACCATCATATCGCTCCTCATTCACAATGCAACAAAAAACACATGAAATATAAAATACACAAACCCCACACATGAAATAATACAAACAACAATATCCAACAACAGTGCGGACACTGCAAAGCCCTCAAACCAGACTGGGACAAACTAATGGAAGAATTCGCCTCCTCCACCACCCAACTAATCGCCGATGTCGACTGCACAGCCGACGGCAACGATGCCCTCTGCACAGCCAATGGAGTCCAGGGATTCCCCACACTCAAATGGGGTGATCCCGAAGACCTCCAAGAATATCAAGGACCACGTTCCTTTGACGCATTAAAGGAATTTGCGCAAGAGAATTTGAAACCACTTTGCTCAGTCAAGAATATTGATTTGTGCGATGAGGAAAAGAAGGCGTTGATTGAAACATACATGGGGATGAGTGTGGAAGATTTGGAAAATGCCGTGGAGGAAAAGATGGTGTTGATTGATGATGCGGAGAAGAATTTTGATGAGGAGGTGGAAAAGTTGCAGCAAAAGTATGAGAGTTTGGAAAAGGAGAGGGGTGAGGCTGTTGCGGCTGTCAAGGCTTCGGGTTTGGGATTGATGACGAGTGTTTTGAAGAGTAAGTCTGCTGCTGATGAGACCAAGGATGAGTTGTAAACAGTAGTTGATTGATTGATGGATACGTGATAGATAGATGAGCACAATTTTGTTTGGTGGACAGGAATGTTGATGGGAGAAAAAAATGGGAAACAACCATTGACACTCTTGGGTAAACTTCTAAAGATACAAGTAGTAAGAGATCCAATTAAGTAGAATGATCGCAGGTTTCAGGATATCTATACTGATATGCCCCGCACATATGCTATTCGAATCTCTGCTCGTTTGATCACTTCCAATGCATCAGACGGAGTCTTTTCTCCTTGTCGACTATGGATCTTGAACTGAAGCGACTCCTCGTCCATCGTTACAAGTTTGGCCATGTAACCCAGTAGCGGGTGAGGATGCCCAGCCACACCCAAAGCTGTAAAGACGTTACGGATGTAATTCAAGTCGGCAGCCAAGTGCTCGGCGCCTTTTCTTCCAAGACGTGGAATACGCATCGTCCGTTCGAGGAGTCGACCGGCCACTGCCAACCCGACAACGTCAAGCCACTGGTTGCAAAATGCGGTACTAGCCTTGTCATCGGGATCTTCTTCCTCATCGTCTTCTTCCTCGATTTGTTGATCCATTTCATTATCCCCAACGTCACCAAAGAATTGAGAAACTTCCTTCCCTCTCATCAACAATTTGAGTTGAGACTTTTCATCTCCGGTCAAAGATACGCCAGCTGCTGCGACGAATTCTTTCCAAGGTTGTACTGCAACCTCAATCACTCCCGCCATGACTTCATTGGCAAGGCCTAGAGCCTCTTTATCCGAAGCAAACGGTTCCAACGCTTGAACCAACGCCAAGATATGCTCACCAACATGAGTAATAAACGACTGAGGAAGAATACCATATGAATCCTCATCTCCGCTCCCAACACCATCTTGCTTCCACACGGGCAATGCCGAAATACCACGCAAGTTTTGCTCCGGAATGGCGTAGCAAACCTCAAACACAAATGATTGACAACTCCGTGCAAGTCGGGATACAGAGTCGACAGATTTGGGAAATAGTGTGGTACCATCAGCAGAATTGGATGTTGTACCAGCAAGTCGTCGAAGTTCCACAACAGATGCCGGCAATTTAACCCCAGTGCCATCATCGATATAATCGGGTGATAAACTACAGGCTTCTTTTGCCAAGAAGGAACGTAGTTGAGCTGGCTCTAGTGCATCTGGAAGTCCACCACCACTCTGCTCCAAAGTGTCATCCAACATCATATCCGAAAGACTCCTCAGTCTATCCTTCACGGAATTATCAAATGACTTCAAACTACGCTTGAACGACCCAGCAATACGCAATATCTCCAATGCACAATTGGCATGTTGTTCATCAAACTCATTCCCTTTACTGTTGGATACATGACCGGATAGTGATCCCATGGCAATGGCAAGCTCGGAGGCGTGTGTGGCAATCAAGTTATCGACCAATGATAGTGTGGCGGAGGCATTGTATCCACTTGTGAGCAACTCGAATCGTGAAATAGCAGCTGCGAAAAAACAAAGACATGACATGGGTAGCAATGTAGAGTGAGCATGGAAAAACACAGGAACAACCACACAAAAGTAAAAACCTCTCACACAATACTTACAATCAGCCAAGGGAAACATAAATGGAGCCAAATCACCCAACCTATCCGCAGCATCTTGCAGTCCAACAACACTCCTTACATCCTTGGCAACCATCGATGCCGCCTTACCCAATGGATCACGTTCCGCTTCCGCCAATGCTCGTTGATACGGCACAAATGGAGATGCAATCATGCGGAATGCTGTGCGGATCGTCTCCATGACATCATCATTATTACTGGCACTATCGTGATCATTCTCTTGGTTGTTGCTACCCTGGCCTTCCCATGGTTCCATTTGATCATATGCCAATGATAAGAATTGAATTGTTGATTCATACGCTGCAGCTATCCCCTCTGTACCACCAAATCCATCATTGCCGCTACTACTACTACTACTTATACCACTTCCAGGAACAGGACATACATTCCCAAGACGACTCTTGAACGACGATATAATCGGCTTGAAGCATTCCAACAATACCCTCCCAACAATAGATGGGGCTAATTCTGGACCAAAGACTTGTTTCGATTGTGCCCTTTCCTTGGAGAGTAATTCGAGTACTGATTCATAGAATGTTGGTAAGAATTCAATGAATTGTTTGGCGTTGATTTGTGTCGAGGATGATTTGTTCGTGGTGGAAGAGGAGGTTGTTGCATCGGTCGTTTCTTCGGAAAAGTCAAAGTCTTCTGCCTCTTCTTCCTCATCTGTTTTATCATCATTATCAAGGTCATCCTCATCATCCATTACCTTTTCCTCTTCATCCTCCACAACACTGTTCTTTCCAATAGCAGCATTATGACCACCAAAACTAAACCACAAACTAATAACCCCCCCAGGCCTCATCCTCACATACTCCTCCCTCATCACATCCATCTTCCCCAGTGTCCCATACATACCCACACACTGCTGCAATGGTCCCAATCTCGTCTCCATCTTTTTCAACGCATGTAATAATTGCGGTTTTAGTAATACCTCTAGTTGGGTACGTAGTTTGGATATGGCGGCGGTACGTTCGGCTTGTCCCTCCGGCATGCCTTGGAGGGCACGTGCTCCTTGTTCTAGTTTGGAGAGGGCTGCGACTGCTTCGATTAGGTTCGGTTGTCCATTATTGTTATTGTTACTGCTGGATAGGAGCTTTGGTATGGAATTGATGGTTTCATCCCAACTGGAGGCTGCAGCGAGTATCGATCGAGTGGTGGTTAGATGATTTTTGAGGTTGAGGAGTGAGTGCAGAGTGGATAATGGATTGTTGGTGTTGTTGTTGTCGATTGACGTGATGATTGTGTCGTCATCTTTTGTTGCTGATCCGCCACCACTAACATCTGGTCCATGAATATTCCCACCTTCCTTACCACCAATACCCTGCTGCTGCTGATGATATTGATCATCCATCCCCTCCAACAAACCCCGCACATCCAACTCCATCCCCTCCAACCCACTCTTGACACGTGTCACATCCGCCGCACACCGCGGGACAATTGCCGAAAGCTCCGCGCCAATTCGACCTATTTCATCGTGGCAGGATTGAGTGGACATTTGGAGTTGGAGGGCGAGTGATGCCATTTTTTGTTCTAGGAGGTCATCGTCTTGATTGGAGTTGGAGTTGGTGTTGTCACTACTTGATGATGAGAGGGCGAGATTGAGATAATCGGCAATGGAGAAATTAGAAGAAGCTAAAAGTGAGGAGAGGCGTTCCTCGTGGGCAGAGTCAAAGGTGGTGGTATTGTAGGAGCTCATGGCACTGCTGGTGCGTCTTGGTAGGGGGCTTTTGGAGGTCATTGTCTTAGTAGCTGCTAGCTTGGTGTTTTGGTTTTGATTTTTGTGAAATCATTTCACATTTGAATTTTAGAAACACTCATTTTAGGAAATCACGACACTGCTTCGCCGGCAAGACTAAGAAGAACCCGGTTTAGATCAAGGGTAAATAAATCAGTTAGGGTCAGTATGGTATCCTGGGACTCAAATCCAAAACTTGGGACTATGGGGGGGGTCATTTGCGTAGCATATCAACGTTGGAACTCAGTTCAATTCAATCACAAATGACTATTGAAGTTGCAATACCATGAAGCGATGCTCCTCGCGACTGAGACAGCAGTGACTTCCTATGGGCGCTCATAAGTACGGCATCAGCTTCACCGGGAAAACACCGTCGCGTTGTAAGTGAGGGAGCGTTTTCACAGACATACAATGCATGCTTCCTGTGAGTGGTCCCACAAAGACAAGTCCTCTCTCTAGAAGATCACAAGTAAATAACTAACAATACATTAACATGGAGAAGCCAAGAAAACGTCCACTAAGCTCCTTCAACTTATTCTACCGGTACAAGCGGTCCCTCCTCACCGGTCAAGACATATCCGAAGAAGCAGTCAAGAACATCCTAACTTGTCCGGCTGGGTTGGAAGATGGCCTACTCCCATCAACGTCGCGACATCAACAACAACAAAGTAAACGCACCTCAAAGAATATCAAACCATCACTCAAAACCAATGAACTACGCCGGACTAAAATTCGTTCAGCACTCGATGGGAAAATCTTACCCTCTTCGGACACCAAGAAGCGACGTCATCGCAAGGCAGCCAATGGACCGTCTATAAGCTTTGTTGAAATGGGACGGTTGATGACGGAAAGTTGGAAGAGTGTTGATCCATATGCAAGGCAGGTATTTGATGATCTTGCGGGAGAAGGAAGGGAATATTATCGGGATGCTTTGGAGAAGTATACGGAGGTGGGGGTCACAGAAGAGGATGATTGTGGTGGGCCGCTACGTAGTAGTAGCAAGTCCAAGAAGACCTCTTCATCGAAACTATCGTCAAAAAAGAATGAGAAGAAGGTTAGTGTGCACAAGGTATCACGATGTGTCAAGAAGACAACAATCAAGTCCATGAATGGCATGGTGTTTACCAGATCGAAGGAACCCTCCTCAATGAACTCTGGATTTGGAGATGGATTGGGCGATGGGGCATTGTCCAGAAGAAGACATGTGAGCATAAATCCCGAAGATATTGCGAGGCCATTGCCACAACAAACAGGAGGGTTTGCTCCTGTTCCTGAACAGACTTACGGTGCTATCACCGAGAGCATGCAGCTGTTTCCACCAACATCTTCTCAGATAGGAATTCAGCAGCTTCCACAGCCACATCATCGTCCACGACAGATGTATCATCAACAGCATTATTATCAATATCACCAGCGGCAGCAACAAAGACACACTCGTGATGCACATACACCTCCTCATCTAGCTTGTGGGATGACAAGCACGGCAACGGGAGGAGGAGGAAGCGGTGATGTAGCAATAGGAGAGCATGCTGGAGTAGATTTCCTTGATGATTATGCTGCCTATCCTATTTTTCAACATGATAGAGGAGATCTGAATTTGAACAATGAGGACGATATCAGGACGTTTTTCGATAAGTAATTTGATGGATCTTAATCATAATCAAATAGATTTGAAGTTTCACTGCAAAGTTGAGCTAATACATTATTCGTCAAGATTATCTGAAGGCTCTGTTAGAGTGCATGAATATTGAGGACTTTGGATTGTGATCTTTATACTCCACAACACCTCATGGCATTCGTGCCATTGCATACAAAAAGTTAGCCACTTCCTCTGGCCTACGGCTACTTCTCTCTTGAATTTCTTGCACGTGAACATCCACGAATCCACCCTCTTTCAACAATTTTGTTATTTCGTTCACAGTGAAATGGTGTGTTGAGTATAATATGTTGTCAATATTTGCACCCCTTGAATAGTAGGTATACATTTCTTGTGTTGCTGGGTAATCTCGTTCATATAATTGTTTGTAGTTTGAGTTGATGGTATCACTTACTCCACTGCATGAGAGGTAAATATATCCGCCCTTTTTTAGAGAATGATATGCAGTGGTTATAGTTTGACGTCGCTTAGCAACATTGCCAACAATGGATAGCAGTAATTGCAATATGCAAAAGTCAAAATGTTGATCGATGCCATCGTGGTTTGTGTAATTAGATATCCTGAAGGTTGTAACGTCGTCGACGAAGAAACGACATCGGTCCACATAGTTGTTACGATCCTGAGCCAACGAAATAGCACTTTCATTGACATCAACCCCTACCAAAGTATGACCCTGTTCAGATAAATGCTGGGCAAGTTCTCCGCATCCACATCCAAGTTCAAGAATTTGCAATGCATTTGCAGCTTGCTTGCCTTCAGCTTGTGCCGCTTTCAAGGCCTCTTCAAATAATGGGGGCAATTTGATTCCCTTGGTTGGGATACTATGAGCCTCGAACGCTTTCCAGTCATGAAGTGCGTCCCTGTCTCCCATTATGATTGTTGGAGCGAGGTTTATCAACCATCTGAGGAAGGTGTAGCGGGCTGAGAAAGAAGGGTCAAAGGAGATCTTTTTTCAACAGAGGAATTGGTACTACAAATCGCTACGTGCGGCCCTCCCATCACCTACCTGCCTTGTTGCACAACATGACCATGAACCGTCTACCACCCCACTCCATCTTGCCGCTGTCATTCTTCTTCTTCTTTGCCGCCGGCTTCATTTTACAACGCGTCTCATCTTTATCTTCTTCTTCATCGTCACCCCAAATGAAATACAGCTACCAACCCGACAAAAATTACGATATGCACATCACATCTCTTCATCGATACGCCGTGAAGGGGTTGTCGGGCGATTCCATTAACTCGGTGACACTGCAAGAGGGCGATGGGACATTTGAGGACGATCGAAGATTTGCCTTATTGTATGCTGGTGATAAGAAGAATAACTTTGATCAAAAGCATCCGCAATGGTTGCACAAGGATAACTTTCTCTGTGCCTTCACAGCCCCAGAACTTCTTTCCACTCTACGCACTGAATACAAAGTTGATTCAAGTGACGGCAGAAGATTACTAACTGTATGGAGTCGACATGACAGTAACAGGCAGTCAAGCTCTACTCCTTTACTAATTGCTGATTTGGCATGCCAAGCTGGTCGCGATGAAGCATCGACATTCTTTTCAGATCTATGCGGAAAGAAAGTAGTTTGTGTCTGTGCAAGCGATATCACAAAAAGCCAAAACAATCATGACGACAATGGCGATAGCGGGAAGACAAAGCTGAGTGGAAAGCACACTCATCAGTTTGGAAATACGTCGTCTGGTGTAAAGAATAACAATGGTACAAGAACCATACATATTGTTAACCACAATACAGTGAAGCAATTCTCGAATGTGATACAGCATGAACTTAAACAAAAATATAACGAGGGTGTAGATGGATGTGACAACGAACTTGATTCCATTCAACTAAATCCTACGAGATTCAGGCCCAACGTTGTTGTGGATGGTTTAGAGCCATGGTTAGAGTTCGATTTGATCGGCAAGACCATCGAGGTTGTTCCCAATCAAGACAATAATACTGAAGGAGATCAATCACAAAGGCATCCGCTAAGATTTCGAATCACCTCTCGAACAGTGCGTTGTGCGGGGATCGGAGTGGATCCATTACAACCTGAGTTGCCCGCTTTCGACATTCCCAAGCTGCTAACAAAGCATTTTCCACAACACGGTCCATATCTTGGAGTATATGCCGTAGTGGATCAAGATAATGGTTGTAGCGGTGGACAAATTTGTGTAGGAGACACGTTTCGAGTGTTAGATGATTGAGTCAAAATTATCAATCTATGTAGTGTTTCTTCTTACCCTTTCTTAAATCATGAGAAATTAGCAAGAGGCACCATAAACCCCACATCGATATCATAGGTAGAACAATTAGGAAAGGAGTATCGTCAAGGCTCCATCCAGGAGCATCCTGAGCGTTGATAGCAGCAGCAAGACACACTGCATTGAATGTGGAATGGATGATGAGTCGCTATCAATGCTGTTTAGTAGATAAGGGTGTTGTAATGATAAAGTAGTGAAGATCTTACCTATTGGCCAATATGTTGTTATTCCGAGTGCTGCAGAGAGGGCCACGTAATTAGATGTCAGTAGACCAAAGCCAAGAAGTGGAATGTAAAATATGAGATCTCCAAGTGCAAAGCCTGTACTAGAAGTGAATACAAGTACTTTGTTAGTAAGGAAGGAGAGGTGTATGTGCAAAAAGCAACTCTGATGTCAGCTTGCCTTTCCAGAATGCAACACCAACTTCTGTCACAACTTCAGCGGAATCTTGCGTACCCATTCTGACGCCCAAGTCATAGTTAATGGCCGGTAAACCCTGTCACAGAAAGAAATCAGAGTATGCGACAGATGAGTGTTACGAGTTGTGCATTAGGATTTTGGTATACAGTTTTTACTCACCTGGCCGATCAAGAGATACACAAACAGCGCCCACCCAGGATATTTCAACGTTGTACGCATTGTTTGCAGTAATTTCAAGTATGTAGTAAGAGAGGCAAAGAGATACTACAGATGCGAACGCCATTGCCGATTGCCGTTCTTGATGCCGTGAAACCCGCCAACTCTTTTGGTAGCCCTTCAACAAATGTATTGATGACTCACCATGACGGAAACTTACGGAAACGATGGTTGTGTGCTGGCTGTTATGTAGGTGTTCTGTGTTCAAGGGTAGTAGCTGCTCATAATCTTACCATGAGAACCAACAACATCATCTTCTTGTCATCATTGTGTGTGAGCGTCAGTGGATGGGGGCTGCTCCCGCCGCCACCTCTAGTAGCTCTGAAAAGGTCGAAGAGCCTCTGCAAAAAGTGTTTGCTACCACCTCCTCCTCTTGTAGCTCTTAAGAAGTCGAAGCAGCTGATCTGCAAGAAGAAGAAGAAGAGGAACAATCTAAAGAAGAAGCTCATCCTTGGCGGTGCGGCAGCTGCTGGATTAGGGTTGGGTGGAGTTGTAGCAGTTGGAGGCGCTGCAGTAGCACTTAACCAACTCAACAATGGTGTTGTGTATGAGCCTGAAGCTGGTTCTTTGAACGACCAAGTAGTACTCATCACTGGGGCTGCGTCAGGGCTTGGTTTGGAAAGTGCCAAACGGTTAGCAGCAGCAGGTGCTACAGTTGTACTCACTTCTCGCACCAAGTCTAAGGGAGGACAGGCCGTTGAGGATGTAAAATCGTACCTTTCAAGCAAGGGCATGTACGATGCAAAATTGTACAGTCTTGAGTTGGATCTTGATGATCTGGGACAAGTAAAGCAGTTTCCTGAATCTTTCAAAGAATTAGGACTTGGTGATGTTTCAATTCTGATGAATAACGCTGGCGTGATGGCCATCCCCTCCAAAGAACTCACCAAAGATGGATTTGAGAGAACTTTCCAATCGAATCATCTTGGACATTTTGTGCTTACGGCCAGTATGTTTCCTTACCTCTCCCGTGATGGAGCCAAGGTGATCAATGTCGCATCTTCGGCTGCCAACTTTGCCGCCCCTGGGTTAGACATTGACAACTTGAACGGTGAAAGATCTTATGCACCTTGGTCGTCGTATGGTCAATCAAAACTAGCCAACATTCTCTTCACAAATGAGCTTCAGAAGAAGGCAGATGCAGCTGGTTTAGATTGGTTGACCACTGTTTCGCTGCATCCTGGTGTTGTCAACACCGATCTTTGGCGTTATATCGTTGGTGAAGACAAGTTTCAAGAAATGAAAGAGAGTGACTCATTCAGTATTGAGTCTCTTGCGTTGAGCGCCTCTTCTCTGTTCACCAAAACACCCGAACAAGGAGCTAATAATCAAGTATTTCTAGCTGCAGGAGCTGATGGCAAACTTGTGAAAGGAGCATATTATGATGATATGAAGTTGAAAGACAAACTAGGATTCATGAAGGATGAAGGCAAGGCAGCGTCTCTCTGGGAAATCAGTGAAGATTATGCAGGACTGACTTTTGACTTGACTGGCCTTGATGAAGCAGTTGATGATGAAGTAGTTGAGGAAGCGATTGAAGAAGCAGTAATTTCAGTATTGGAAGACAGCGTTGAAGAAGCGGCTGAAGCAGACACTCCATCTGAAGACGAAACCACTGAAGGAAGCGTAAGTGACGCCACAGAAGAGGCAGAAGAAGAGGAAGAGGACGAAACAGAGACGGAAGCTTCTTTAGAAGATGACTCCTCTGAGGAGAATGAAAGTGAGGTTACAAAAGAAGAGAAGATAGAAGAAGAAGAGCAAGATGAGAAGAAGGAAGAGAATGATAGCAGCAGTAGTTAAATTATCCAATATATTGTTATCGATATAGCAGTGCCTACGACCTTCGATACACATCTTTCGTTGTCCAAATCAGCCCAACACTTGATATTATGCACGTCAGAGACAAGATGGACACAATAAAATGAGATAATTGGAAGCATTCAGTCCCGAAGCATCTATTGCTGCCTTCGTCTACTGAATCGCCGTGACTCTCATCAATATGATCATCATAGACAGTCTGTGCCACAAATTTCGATAGCAAAAGCGTTCCAGCAGCAGAACTAAAGCCGTCGAAAAACATGTAGTTAGCACCAACGTGAAGTGTCCCGAACACTTCTCCTGTTATCAGCACCATCAGAGGCCACACCATTCCGAAAGCAATCCCTGATAGTGTGACGCCCAACGCAAATCCCTCTTCCGTGGTTGCAATAGCCAAGGAGAAATGAGCTGCGGCACTGACGACGGACGCAACAACCAAGAATGCCGGTCTCGCGAGTCCCTTTCCACCAGACGACAAGTAACCACAGAACCAAGGCAATTTCCACGACAAAGCAGCCTCTGACACTGCACCAGTAATAACTCTAGAAGCTGCTTGGGCCGCGCTGAATAACGCAAGACTAGCCGGTGTCAGATCGGAATCAAACCCAAGCGCTTCCGTCATTTGTCCAATATTATTTGTCATGACAGTACCTCCACCAACTAAAATTACGCACGTCCAAGCCATAAGCCACGCAGAAGAAGTCCTCAACATTTCTAGCATTGTATAATTCCTTTCTGGTTCGATTTTGTCTTCTCTTTCTAGACTCTTTCTATAACGGCGAGATCTCTCAACCGGAATGTCATCATCTTGAAGAAACGTTTCTTCCAATTCTTCATCATCTTCGTTATTGTCATCACTGCCGTCGTCATCATCATAACTAAAGTCTTGTGTGTTTCTCTCAGATATCATTCCGTCGTCGGCACCTTCTTCTTTTCGCGGTGGTATGACCAACAGACTTAGCGCAGGTCCCCACCACAGCATTAGCAATAAAAATGCAGCACCCCAGTGATGTTCGGGAGAGGATGATTGTGAGGATAAATGTCTTCTTGCAAAATTCAAAAGTGTCGTAGTAGCAGATGATGTCATTTCACCACCATTTGCAAATGAAAAGTCTTCAACCCAATCAATTGCTGTTGTTTTGTTTGTTATCGAAGAATCTGGAGTCACACTACTACTATCATCACCATGTCGACTGTCGATTTTTTCTTCCTCTATTTCAACTAAACTCGTTCCAATCACCCAAACACCTAAAAGTATTAAACCAGCATATATAACTCGAAAATGAACACTTCGTGTCCCATCCCTTCTATTTTTGAATGGTGACGCTCTCGATGTTTGTTTCGGTAACAGACATAGTGCAGGGAGCACTGCTGCCAGGAAGGAAAGAACAGCCGCCATGATGAGGAAATTTAGTGAGTTCAATTCTGGATTTTGAGGAACGTCCGATGCAATGAAGGTGGACCACGACGACGATGACATAGATGGTAACGGCATCATCATCGTTGTCATCAACGCAGCAGCAGGTCCACCAGCCGCTCCACCACTCCCAGAACTTCCAAACAACGCTGAAAATAAGCACACATAGACTCCACTTCCAACACCAACATATCCCTTGGCACACCCCACCGCTTTACCCTTTGTACCCTTTCCACAACTCTCAACAATCACCTTGAATACACTTCCAGTCACCAACGCACACCCCACAAATATAAGTACACCCAGCACACTAAGCAGAAACATCAACACATTCATATTCGATATTTTCCACCGCTCCGTAACAATCATCCAATAGCAAGTCAAATGAAACGAATTCCCGATCCCACCCACAGTAATGGCAAATCGTGCCCCGAAGGAATCCACCACCATACCGGGCATCCAGCTTAATATTCCTGCACAGAATATCGCACTGGAGAGTGTATCTAATTGGTTTTGAGATAGGTGTAGTGATGACTTTAGTGCGTTGGAGTAGAAGGAGAAGGCGTATGTGGTTGCTCCGGTGGTTAGTGCGGCCAAGTAGCATGCTGATAGGAGGGGCAAGTTGGTTTGTTTTGGTGATGCTTGTTGTTGTGTAGATTGCTCTGCAGCTGGATGGTCATTATTTATATGTAATGGACTATTATTACTGCCGAAATTATTATTGTTAGTAGTATCGTAGTCATCCGAATGTTCCGAAGGCAAGGATTCTCTATCATCAATGTTCAATGATGACAATTGGTGCTGTTGGTTGTTGTTGTTATTCTCGTTAGGATCTTCATAGGAGGATGCCACGGAGAGCTCATCAAAGTCGAGATTTCTCGATGACTCTAGTTTTTGCAACACCATTGCAATACTACTATTCTATTAACAAGTGCGCAGACCTATATAGTGCTGCAGAAGATACTACTACTTCAGCTTATCAATGCGTAGGGGCCGGTTGTTATGTGATAGAGGTTAGATCGTCCGACTATGTCATAGAGAGCAACGTTCGTACATAGTAGAGCAGCCTTATTTATGGCACTACCATACCATAAGTACGCAACGTAAAACGCAACGTTGACATCTTCAAAAATTCAAAATTCGACTCGATCGCTTTTTGATGCGACAGGAAAGTCAGTTTTTTGTGCAGTCTCCGTTGCTTCCGGAAGAAGGAACACCATGACAAGAAGGAACATCACGACACTGACAACTCCTACAACGACACCCAAGCGGTCATTGCCCTCCGAGGAGGAGGATGTAGCGATAGCAGCGATGAGGATGATTACAGTTTTGACAGACTTCAAGAAGAGTGCAAAGCTGAACAGCATGCCAAACAGCTTCGTAATGCAATCATCGCCAAGAAGCAAGATGAAGATGCGGATAGCGATGACAAAGAAGACATCGCCGGTATTTCTGATCTTCTTGATAGGAAAGCAGCACGTCGTCCCGATACCGCGAACTCAAGTGGGACAGCCAAATCAACAGGCAGTTTGGCTAGTAGGGCTGCAGCTGCAGCGTGCTTGTTGTCGTGTAGTAAGAGTAAGAAACGAGATGCTCAACGTCCGTCAACAGCGGAAGTGAAGAAGGAATCAAATGCTGCCAATGTGGATACCAAGAAGGCGAGACAGGCAACAGGCCCTCGTGTTTCTGATGATGATGACGATGAGAAGGAGACTGCGGAGATGATTCTTGCTCAATTGTTATGTATTGATGGTTGTGTTGACAGTGAGGATGAGAATGAGTCTGATGAGAATGTGCCGATTATCGTTAACAGTGACAACGACTTTGATCGCACAAGGGCTACACTACCTCAACTTCCTCAACCCTCACCAGCGAGACAGAAAAGGCTACACCGTGCTTACGAGAAGAAACTTCGTGAAGCGGGAGGTATTTATTTCGAACATGAAGGCGTATCACGTGAACCTCTCATTGACGACTTGCTTGTTTGTTTCGATTACCGCAAGTTGGAGCGTGGAGAGTTGATGGTCCTAGCTCAGGGCAAGTGTCCTGTTCCCGAGGGAAAGCGTGGGGGTATCAACTTTGAAGGAGATACTGCACCGGATGATGATGATGTGTTTTTCAACAACGCATCAATCCGTGGTGCACGTTGTATTGCGAATGCTTTGCCACCCAATGCTTCAGATGGCTCTCGTCAAGTATTCCAATACAACAAAAATAATCGGTTGAGGGTGAAGGGATTCAATTACCGGTAAGTTAGTTTTATCTATTTGTGTTGACTACTCTTTATTAATTTTGTATCTAATTGCTGACATGAATTCTTCATACATCTCATACTACAGAGCTCTCTGTAAGTCTTCAACAAATACGAAAGGACAAGAGCATTGCGATAAACACAATGCAATTGAAAAGAAAGTTGCTGTGATGATCGCAATTGCCACCATTGAGTACCTCACTGCCATGGGATGCTTTGTGATGTATCTCAATTTTGGAGGAACAGCAGTCAAGGGTCTGATGGAGGATGTCAAGAGGCAACTGTCAGAGACTCAGAGGCGTCATGTTCTTGTTGTCGAAAGTGGCACGCACATGTATCGGTTATCGTACTGTATTGGAAGTCCAGTTGAGCAAGCCGAGAGTGTTACACGCTACATGCGCAACTTGAGTAACTTTGTTGGGAATTTTATGACAGTGGTTGTCAATCCTGTCCGGACGAATGAAGATATGAATGCGATCAGCGTTGGTGACAGTCTACTGCAACGACTTTTTGACGATGAGAATGCTGTTTGCGTCGCTGATTTAGGAAATCAAGAATCGTCATCTTATGCTAATCTTGTGGAGAAGTCACATGAACAAGCTGTTGCTCGGGGTAGGGCAGGGGCACAAGCACTTGTTGATAAATATGGGCCAGATGCGTATCGTATTCTTGGAAGCATGGGGGGAAAGATGAGTATGGCAGCAGGAGCGGCTAGGAATAAACAGACTGTGAGCGAGTATGCAAGCGATCTTGGAAGCATGGGGGAAAGATGAGTATGGCAGCAGGAGCGGCTAGGAATGAACAGACTGTGAGCGAGTATGCAAGGTCTTGGAAGGTTGGGAGGAATCTAGGGGGAAGTATTAGCGCTTTGAAGCAAGGGCTGGCGGCAATGAACATCGATGTGGACTCATGCATCATGACACTTGGAAAGGGAGGAGGTTTCAACAAATTGGAACAACTTGAAACGCAATGCAGAGCATTGGGGTTGGATGTTGAGAAAGTGAGGTCGCAATGGGGTACTGAAATGAACAAACGCAGAATGGAAAAGTACACTGATGCTGAGATCTCTGAGCAAAGAACAAAGTCAGGCAAAAAGGGAATTGCTGCAGTATTTGCCATGGTGGAATCCAGTGGGAAGTCCATTGCAGCTCATATGTCTGAAATTGCGACTGGTAATGGTGATGCAGTATCCGCGGGAAGGTTGGTAAGCTACAAAAAGAAGCTTGTCGATGATGACGGAGGAGCATTGTATCATTTCAAATGTATATCGTGCAGGTCTGATCTTTACGTTGCCGACAAAGGCAAAGGCAACAAATGGGACGATCCAAATGAGAAAAAGAAAAATTCAAATCGAGAAAGTTGTCGGAAATGCAAGAATCGTGGTGAACTTCCACTACCCTCTTCTAAATCCGGTAAATCAGGACAGTGGGCTTTTCAGTGCGACAGTTGACGAAGAAGCACGAGCACAACTCCATGAAGAGTGGAGGAGAGATATCACAGATTATGAAGAGTCACAAAGGAAGAAAAGAAATGCAACATCGCATGAAGAGTAAGAAGAAGAAGAAAGAAAAGATGCAGCAGAATAATAAGTAAAGTAGCAGAACCTCTTCAAATGCCTTGATTGATTTCCATCTTCTCCAATAGATGAGCAGGTGAGTATGTTTTGGTATTACGAGCAATGAATAAATCTCAAAGTATGTGAAGACCTCCGCTGACCTTCATTCTCTCTTTCATCAATCCTTCCCAGCTAATTGAAGAACATGGAACGATGAAAATTGGAAAATACAACTCCAAGCAACAAGCAGTCAGCACGTATCTTGTACCCACTCCATCCAAGGAACATGTCTCTTTTGCCCATAGTATCATTACAACTGAACGCTACATAATTGTCTGGGATTGTAGTGTTCATTTCCAAACTGATGCCTTGTTCTATGGAGGCAGCTTCTTCAAGAACACGAAGCACTCCCTCAAATTTGGAGTCATTCCCAAGGATGCAACGAGTCGAGACGATGTCATTTGGATAGATTCAAATGAGTCAGGAGCTATTGTTCATCCTTTGCATGCATGGGAAGAGGTCGAAGAGGAATTCGAGGATGGTAATTTGATCTCGTCTCGTACTGTCATCAAAGTTTGGAGTCCATTCAGCAAGGATCTGGAGCTCGACTTGAATAAGGCAAATACCTTCCACATGGTTGAGTATACAATTGACTTGCAATCCAAGTCTGTCACGCGAGAGGTGATTGATGATACTATCAACTCAGAGTTCTCAGTAATGCCGCCTCGAGCAAAGCCTGCATCGTCTTTTGTTGCAGCACCTTCTTCGTCGGCTTTGAGTGAGATCAAAGTTGACAGTACAACGAAGAAGTACAGCACTCTCTCGTATGAAGATCGATTTGGCTTCACTGCGATACTTGAAGATGAAGGCCATTTCATTGGCTATGCCAAGTGGGACCTTGTTCGCCGATGCTTGGACAGCACGGTCTATTATGGCAAGGACGAAATTGGAGGAGAGCCAACAGTAGTGCGCGCTGCTGATAAAATGATTTACATCGGCTGCTACACATACAATGAAAAGAAAACACAAAGCTCCTTCATTATATACGACGCAGAAACCAATGAAAAGGTTTGCCGTCTTGAGATGCCCCACAGAGTCCCCTACGGCTTTCACGGACAGTTCATTTCCAGAGAAGATCTTGAGAAGCACTTTGAGTATCACGAAAATAGGCCCTCCTCCAAGTTGAAGGAAGAGACAGAAGAAGAGATGTATAGACGTTTAGTGCAGCAGATGATGACAATGTTGACGTTTCCTTGAACCCTGTTGATGGCAATAGCAGTGATGTATATAGATGTATAGCTCATAATGTAAATGCGGTAGTGAATGCGGTAGTATCTTATGAATTTAGAGTTAATAGGCAAACTCAAGGGAACAGAACAATTTCTCCACTACCCACACGCACATAATTCTACATTTCGTCTCCTACATTTCATACATTGAGTCGCCCTTGTTGCGACTTCTTCCCCGCTTATCGTTTTTACTCACTGCCACCAGCTGCATACTGTTCGACTTGCGACCGTATTGTTGCGTGATGTCGTTCTGATGTTTAAGTTGTTTCGTTGAATATTCTGCCTTGTTAATCGCAGATTGGCTTCTTGGTGCTGATTGCCTGGCTGGTGTCCTTCTTGACGGCGTCGTTTCGCTCTTTGTTGGTGTCCTTCTTGAGGGTGTAGATGATGAAGGTCTTGCACGCTCTGACGACTTTTCCTGCCTTGTTCTACTCGGTGTTGATTCCTCTCTCTCTTCTCTCCATGGTGCAAATTCATCTTCTTCATCACGTGCATCAGATAAGCCTTGGCCCTCTTCGATACCAGCACGTCCACTAAAACTTCTAGTACGAGTTTTAGCAGATATATTGTTATTTGCAATGGTACTAGGATCAAACGTCCTGCCTCTCTTGAAATCAACACTACCTAACTCACTGCTGCTACTGAAGGAACTCTTATCCATACTGGAACCGCCACTTTTTTGCGAAGAACCAGACGTAACAGGCTTATTCGACGACTTCCCACCGAAAGTTCCAGACAATACCATCTTGGCATGTTTCAACCACATTGTATTGACGTAAAAGTTGACATTATCTCTCGCATCCTCAGCTGATGCACGAAAGTCGCGGTGGATAGGAGCATTCATCTCCTTCATAATCCGAATACCATTGATAAAGTTTGTGAGAGCATTGATATAAACCATCCTCCTCTTTGCTTCAATCGAATTGTGTCCAAGATCTTCCACATACATTGGTTTCCATCGAAACTCTGGCGGAATGGCACTTAGTAAGCGTGGAGCATGCCAAAATGGCACGACAACATCACGTTTTCCGTGGATAATGATTGTCGGACATCGAATATTCCTTGCCCGCTTCTCATTGTTGAACATGTCGCCTACCAGCCTCATGTCTAGACCATTCATATCGGTAACAACCTTATACACACTGAGAAAGGCCGAGTGGAGGATGAGGCCACCCACAGATTGACCTTGCATAGCCGTCTTGGCAGCAAGGTAGCACGCTGGACCACCACCCAATGATCTTCCATACAGAATAATCGACGAGGGTGGAGTCTTTCGCACCTGCGTTAGATACTCATACGCTGCATCAATATTTCTATACAGCATGTTCTCACTGGGTTTCTCACTCCTGGGCAAACTCATTCCATACCCGGTGTAATCGTAGGCCAAGATGTTGACGGAGAATTTCTTCGCCAATTCTTTCATACGGTCAAACATCATTCCGAGATCTTCGGCATTCCCATGAGAGTAGAGGATGGTTTGCGTAGCGTTACGACGGCGGATGTAGAAGGCGGGTATTTTGTACTGAACACCGTTGCGGACATGTCTCAATCGTCGATGGGTGGATAGTTCCTCGCTCAAGAATGCAGAGTCTAGACTGGCAAGGTCGCTGTCGGGGCTGGGCACGCATCCAACACCACATGGACCTCCTTCGACACCGGGTACTGTCAGAGGAGTTACTACGTCGACATCGATGTAGAAGTAGTTCTCCTCTGACATTTGAGTTGTCTTGGGTGGACGGAAGACGAGTGTAGAGACCTTGGCGCCCATCTTGTGTGTTGTATATTGCAATTGTTCTTTTCTCTACTGTAGCTTGGAATGCCTCTACGGTCTCCTCCTTCACGAGTTGCCTTCAAACGATTTCAAGCCAGTATTTCTACCATTCATTCCAGAGAAGCATCAAGTGCCAAATTGTTGGACAATCAACTGCTTATCTTTGCTTTGTATATGTTATTTCAGCGACAAAAGCACAAAGCGAACCTGCGTTGAGTTCATTTTTCTGCACCTCTCTCTCACAAAATGTATTAGCGATTTACAAAACTTGCCGCCGACTCTCTCTCTAGACTCTAGACTCTGCTTCATATTTCCACGAAACACGATGGCGAGTTGTGACACGAAAGAGTCTATTGTAGACTTGCTGCCGAGTGCAGAAAGGACGGAAGAATTGCATCAATACACTCACACACAACGGTTGCGGACATTGCTGTCATCGACAACATTGGTGCTATTATCTCCATCCTTGATTGATAGGCCATCAAATACTCCTGACCATTGCTGAATCCTCCTCCATTCAGCTAGCTGCTTCTCTTGAACAAAAAACGGATAAACATGGCGAGTCTTTCATCACCTATGTTGCTACGTGCACCTCCATCAACACCCATCAGGACAGTCTCTGACATGTCATCTTCCTCCTCCGTTGATGATGACTTGGCCAAGGCAACTAATGAAAGTCTATCAATGGGTACCTCCATAGTCAAGGACGTGGACAACATATCATTTGTATTACCACCCCGTCACAAACTTCACCTAGGACTGTACATCAATACAGCCGCATCTCCAGAAACCAAGTCCACAACTTCCGTTACCACCAACACTCTAAATTGTCATTTGGCATCTATGCAACTTGGCGGCGAAAATACGATTAATGGTGGTGTACCAGGCTTCCCTGACTTTCCCGACTGCTGGGCGGGTGGTCAACCAAGCACACCCAAGGCGTCCAACCGAAATTTAACTAGACAAACGAACAAATTCAGTAACAGTAAAGGCAAGCAGAAACGATGTCATCGTCGGATACGTCGGACTACAGTCAATATTCCTTTTGGGTCTGCATCAACATCATCATTTTCGAGAGCAGCAGTGTCGTTAAGTCCAGGAAGGGACATGAAAAAATGTGCACGTGACGAACGAAAGCTGAGGCGCATTGCTAAAGTTGTTCAAATAAAGGAACGTCGACGTAGGAAGAAGGATATGGGGGACATTTGTCGTGGTATGGCTGCTATCAAGTGGTGATTCACGGACAGAAGGTGATGAACTTTCATCAAAAATCATTTGGGTAGATACAATACCTACACGAGCTGTTTTTGAAAGTCAAAAACTGCACGGGCACAACATTACAACATCATAGAATAATCAATCTATGTAACTAATATGAACTTTCTACGCATCAAATTAAGACTTTCTACCTACTTTCATCCAGTGCAGATCTAATCATGCACATCTCTGTCTCTGCACTGACAATCAGCACACAATCACCGGGATATTATTATTACTGTACGGATTGCTGTTCTGTACGGGGCGTTGGGTGCCGGGTAGGCGACTGTTTGTGCGTTGGATCTCGTGATCAAGCCAATTCTTTCTTCAACGCATGAAACGCGCGAAATCATAGTTTTTGTATGAGAAATCATCTCTTTTGTATGAGACGTACATAGGAATTAAAATTGTACAGAGTTTCTTCTTTTAAAGAAACTGCGAAAATGTTTGCCGGAAATCGTCGGCTCTGTTTCTGTGTTTTGAGTTCCTCTGTGGAAACGTACTGTGTCGGTTACATCGACTTCATCGCCAATTTTTTGTCGACGGCGAGCTCATTTTTCAATTTTTGTAAAACATCGACACCATGAACATTCCGCCGGTCCTCGTCTATCTCCGAAAAGTCGATCAGTCATTGATTTATCTCTTTTAACCAACCCACCATTCGCCCACATTTGAGGTGGTTCCTGCCTCGATTTATGCAACTTTGCAATGTCAAAATGTTCAATCTGTAAGTCTCAAAACTCCATGATGCACTATTGGATTCTTCAACTAATGTTTCATTCAAATTTTCGCTCATCTACAGTCCTGGCATTGATCTATCTCTCGCAGAAGTTCATCCATTCATTGCGCTGCTGCAGCTGCAGTGCCGTTAACTAACGAGATTGTTTTCATCAACATTGCATCGCCAACGTGAGATTATTACCCTTTTCCACCGCAGCTGTGGGAATGTGGTCCTCTATGCACATCTTCCGTGTTTAAATAGGTAAGTCTGTTCGTCTCAATTGATCCGATTTTCATGCTATATAGAACCTCTTCTAATCATTTCATTTTTGCACGTGTGAAGCCGATGTGAATGAGATGTTCTCGTGGGTAATTCATCTTCGTTCAAATCTTTGCTACTACAACACTGCTTCATCGAAATGTCGTGTTTATAGGTAAGTCTTCTCGTATAAAGTGATTCGATTTTCATGCTATAAAGAACCTCTTCTAATCATTTCATTTTTGCTCGTGTACAGCCGATGTGAATGAGGTCTTCACATAGACACTCCGTTCTCCACCGATCGGTTAATTCTACTGCCGCGGTGCTCCCATAGGCACTCTGTTCTCCACCGATCGGTTACTTCGCCGCGGGCATTGTACTTATGAGTCTTTTCTTCTGACATCTACGTCGGCGAAGCGTATTTAAGTAGGCTACATATATCGGGTGCAGCAAATTTGGAATGATGCCAGCTATTTTGGGTTTCAAGATTCATTGTTTGGGTTGTTTCTAAGCATGAGGAAGTAGTTTGGCCTATGACACTTGAATTGAATATTTGAACACGACAATAAACCTCCGCCAAGGAATAATGGTGATTTACTATCTTTATTCGCTTGGGATAATTGATTTCGTTGATTTGGGAATTGCAGTCTGAAGCATCGGAATGTACATACTTATGTAAGTCTCCTCACATATTCACAGTTCGCCTGATTTTCATGTCATATCTAACCTCTTCTAAGCATTTCACTTCACAAATGTGCACTGTACAGACGATGGTCTTTCGCCGAGCGAGTAGGGACTTCGTCATCTTGACTTTCATGGATTTTGCCTGCTGGAGACGATCATGTAGTAGGTTTGGATGAGATGGCGGGAGTATCTGAGATCGGCATCAAGTTTGAGGATTTGAAGTTTTTTGGACTTTGGCGATTGCCGGTGTGGGGGCTTTGAAGTGCTTTCTTGTAGTTTAACTTTTAGTAACCGTTGAATCCGTACAGAATAGAAATCCGTACACTAAAAAAAGGTTGCCTAGAATAATCAATCATATGTAACTAATATGAACTTTCTACGCATCAAATTAAGACTTTCTACCTACTTTCATCCAGTGCAGATCTAATCATGCACATCTCTCTGTCTCTGCACTGACAATCAGCACACAACATTGCTCACGTACTCATTCTTTTCCTTCCTCCTCAACTCCTCCCATCACTCATCTAAAAAATCACAGCTCCATCCGATCACAACAATGCGAAAGCATCAATAACTCATCACATTCAAAACAAACTGTCTTTTCATACATTCCATCATAATTGACCTTGCAACAAAAGGAACAAAAGTTATGTTGACATTCCTCACATTGTTTGATGCAGGAGGGGTTGTTGTTGCAGGTTGGTCTGTCGCAGTATCGACATGGTGGGAGGTGGTGGTTGTTGTTTTTGTTTGTTGTGGTGGTGGTAGCGTGTTGAGAGGATACCTTTCTAGATGATGCTGATGGTTGTGGTGGTAGTTTGCTTGATGATGACTGTTTCTTGGTCACTTGAAAGTATGACGCGATGGAACGACTTGCACAACTACCCCCTCCGCTGCTATTATTACCAATAGCACAACCGTTCTTTGCACCATTTCCATCATCACCCTGACCACCACAGACATGACAGCATTCAACTCCACTGCTTGAACATGATGCGTCATTTTTAGTTGCCAATGAAGAGGCGGTATTGCCACCCTCCATCAATTTTTTCATCAATGAATTTGACGGCTTGGCCGATGGAGAATGATCAGGTGAGTCGTGAGACATTTCTTCATCATCATCATCATCATGACATTTCTCGAGAGGAATAACCACATCCTGAAACTCTTCGTCATTTTTTGTTCCCCCTTGACCTTGATCCACCTTGACTCGTTTCATTGGTGGCTGATGATAATAATCCGAGTGATGATGATCTGCACTGTTATGAATCGATGACACAAAGGTAGTAATGGAACTTGTAGCAGATTGCAATGAAGATTGCGACAATGGTAATTGTTGCTGATGTTGTTGTGTTGCACACGTCTCGGATAGCTCCGCACACTCAATGAGCGGTTCCAGCCGTGTAGTCACTGGCGAAGGTGCGATCATGCCACCGACATTGATACTAGACGTTCTGTGATCAATAAATGGTGATACCATTGCTGTTGGATTGCCTGCTAATAATGATGATGAGGCACCACTGGCAATATTAACATCATTGTTCACGTGACCCTGAAATAATTGTCCTTGACCGAGATGAGCAGGAGACGACTCCTGGAATAACTGATCAGGTCTAGCTCGTTTTCGTTGCAGCGACACCGCAGCTGCAGCTGATATATGCTGTTCATCGGTACCGATGCTGCTTCTTGGTGGAGTTGCGGTAAACATTGTTGTTGCGTGTTCGGATTAAAATGTTCTGAGTATTATCGTCGGCGGTCGGTTCATGTGACATGTGATGTGAACGAACTTCAGTGCTGTCGAACGAGTCTTTTCGCCTCTCTGACCGAACACAGTGAATAATACAAAATGGAACCCTACCGATACCTAGGTTTGCTAAGAGGAGGGGTTATTGGGCGTGCTGCTGGAGGGCGGGCTCTCAATGCCATGGTGATGGTGGATGTGGGGTTTTTGAGCGTTGGGGTCACTCCCCCCCAATGCCCCGGGCACCCCCCCGCAGCATTCAGCACTTTGCTTGCAGCTTGCGCAGCTATATGAAGATAATAATGACCATGTTAAATCTAATGGCAATAATCAGCCAGCAATCCTGGCGTGATATCCTACTAACCGCATTATTAGCTTCTTCTATCTTGTATTACTTTGTGTTCAAAAATGCAGCCGATATTTCCAGCAAAAACGAGACACAAGTAACATCAGAAGAGGAGCGAAGGAGGCGGAGAGATCATCTTGCCAAAATTGCCGAAGAGCGGGCCAAGGCCAAGCGTATTGCTGCTGCCACTGCTGATGATGATGTAGCATCATCGAGCAGGGACAAGTGTGTAACACAGGAACCTAAGAAAGTAACTAGCTCAAGCAAACAGCATCATGCCACGTCCACTGAAAAGAAGGCAAATGCCACTATACTACCAAAAGAAAAAGTTACAAAGACTGTAGCAAGCAACCGGATAGAAAATAAATCACCTGTACAAAACAAGACGAAAGATGTCATTAATAATAGGGTTGCAACTGCACCAAATGAAGCAGCTGCAAAAACTGGTACGATAGATACTCCGAAAGGAATAGATGAACCTCCGAAGAACAAAGAGAGGGATTCAAAAGTAGAAAAGAGTGATGTTGATACGTCAAAAGAAGTAAACAATTCCAGCATAGGACAAGCTGACGGTGATGAGTTGACTGAAAAGACAGTTATGGACGTGGATGTATCCAATAATGAGAACAATGTAGCTACCACTCTTGCTACAACTGTTGATACCGAAGATGCGCAAGAGAATGACCAAGAATCAATTACAATTTACCTTATCAAGTCATCATCTCCTCGTATTGATTTAAAAATTGCAAAAGATGCAACACCATCGCAATTGCGCCAGGCCGCTGCAGACGCCACTGATATCCCCTTGGCTGGATTGCGGCTAATATTCCGTGGGAGGATGATTGTGGCGAAGAGTTCTGGGAGCGTGGTTGACGAATTTGGGATTGAAGAAGGTAGTGCATTACATGTGGTTGGAAAGCCGAATACTTTGGCGTCTGTATCTTCTTCCACGGCACCGATATCGCAGCAGCAGCAACAGCAACAACAACAACAACCAAGAACATCACAGTCGCAGCAAGATATGACGAGACTCGTTCACCAAGGTCTTCAGAGCAACCCTAACTTCTTTCATTACGCTGCAGCAGCTGGAAATTATGAACTCATTCAAGCAGCAATCCGTGATGGATCATTCAATACACAACTCAATCGATCAGATGAAAACGGTTGGACGCCTCTTCATGAAGCAATACGTGGAGGCCATCTTCACGTAGTGACTCTATTACTCGATGTGGGAGGATTGGACATGCATGCAATTACAAATCAAGGAGATGGATTTTCTCCACTGTCTTTATCGATCAATTATCATGGTGGTGACCACCAGTTGACGCGTATGCTTCGCGATCGTGGAGGGCAAGAGTGGCCAGAAGATGTGGACGACGATAGCGAAAGTGAAAGTGAAAGGTCATCATCGTCAAATGACGAAAGCAATATAGAAGAAGACGCAGAGAGAAACCCATGGAGAAACAGCTGATGTCTACTGAAACAGGATATCTCCTAAGTAATGGACGCGACTGGCGGAAGTCTGTAGTATCTAGATTAGAGGTTCTTCGTCCCAAGAACATCTAAGAACAGTCATTTATTTGTCGCGTGTTATGGTCAGAAACCAGCTTAGTTTTGTTCGCATCAAATCAATTGTGCAATCAAAGATGGAAATGGTACTTATTATTGTAGGAAGTCTCAGACAATTGCGTCGGCACCTCAGAAAGAAAGTATTGTAGAGCTAGAGAGATCGAGAGCGAGGTACCTACAATAGTAGACGACATAATATCAGAATACCGGTACCTTGCACCTTGCTTGCCGTTGGCTGACCAACTAAGGATAACCCTTCACTTTTGTCGATATCCCTTTCATTTGTTCCGAAAAACCTCTAAACTTGTATATTTTAGGTGCTTTTCGTGAGGAGTGGTATTACTTACCCTTGGGCGTGGTCATGGTTGAAGTTGGGGTGTCAGGGCGTGCCCCCAAGAAACCCTTAAGAATGATATTTTGGCATTCAAACAAAGGTAGAATTATATCATTAGCGGGTAGTTTAGGCTCTATTTCTGCTCACTTCCACAGATGAGGAAATCAGGGGGCAACTCCAAGATTATAAGGGGGATGGCCCCTCTTAAACCTTCAAGGGCATGCAAAAAGAGTCCCGCGAGCAGGCATTCTCGGTGTTCGATTCATAAATTTATTGCAATATTTATCTCCATGGCACTACTGTCAGTAGTGCTTGTCTTGTTCACTTCATTGTTTCCCTGGCAATCGGCATATGCTTATGAGGGAACAGTTCGTGACTTCATGCATAATATAATGGATGGTGATAATAAATAGCGTGCTTGCAACCCAGCCCATCTCTTCTACGAATAGACAATGACCATGTCAAGCTCAACTCCATTCACCAGCGGCGGCGGAGGCGATGCGCCAATCCAACTCATCCACTCCAGCCGCGGTACAAACATTTACCGCCACGGAAACGTTGGCTACAAGGTCCTCATGTGTCCCGAGGAAGACTGCCAGCTACCACCAGCAGCAACGGCGGCGGCGCCAGTGTCCGAGGAACAAATATTGAAATTAGTACGTGAACAGACGATATCACGATATCTACCCCATGGGTGTAACAAACGGCGTGTTGTAGATGTGAAAGGATTCAAGGGAAATCCATCACTGTACTTTGAGTGGGTGGAGGGGGATTCACTGAAGCATTGGATGGACGAGCAACAATTGCAGGAAGATGTGAAGGGGGGTGGGGGAACACAACATGGAGCAACACAAGACATCATGGAACAACGGCTGAGGGTGGCTATGTCGATTACCGAGACACTAGATGAATTCCATTATGGCGGGGTGGCATGCAACTTTCTCTCATTGGATCATATTATTTTGCAATGGACGGGAAACGATATTGATGGACGATATTGTAGTGCCTCTCTGATCAATTTATCAAGAGCGGTAGTTTTTGCGGAACTTTCAGAAAAGGACGCTAAAGATGCGATTCGGAAAGATTTGAAAGAGCTGGGACTTATCTTAGGTGCACTGTTCAGTGGAGAGAGAGATGTATCGTCGGATGTGGAACGGCGTTTATCGGATGATGTATTATCTGATTTCGATGAGGCAAATAATGATGATGAATGTGATCATCAGCCCTCAAAGCGGGGGAAGCAACGAACGCTTGGAGATGGTCTACCGACCTACTTGTCGTCGATGATATCTGCAATGGTGGGCGATGATACTGCTGAAGTTTCGGAGCTATATGACAATGCATCCGACGTCTTGAAAGATTGCAGGTAGCTGCTACGAATCCTGGACTTTGCTTAATACCAGTTGCAAAGGAAAGGGACAGGGCGTCGTTGGTAATGTCAAATGCGTTTCTACGGGAGACGTAATGAAGTGGCTTTGCTTACTAGGTCGCTTCAAACAGTAGCAGTATTGGGCAAGCCTAACGTTGCAGTCATTTCCGGCCGTGGTGGTGCCGGGTAAGTGCAAGGAGGAGGTACACATGCTTGATCTTCGTTTCGATTCTGCTAATCATATCATATTTCTTCTCTTGGCCGTACAGTAAAACAGCCCTCGTTCATCAGATCAAAAAGCCATTGGAAGATATCAATGGCCGCTTCATACAAGTAAAATTTGATCTCAACACCCAGCCAGCTGTCTTGTTCTCGGCGCTGGATTCTTTCATTGAAGAGATAAGTGATGACGAAGAAGGGTTGGAGTTGAAACAGCGGATAAAGGATTCATTGGGTTCCGAAATTTCGTGAGTAGATTGCTGCATACAAAGTAATGTTTCCTATTCGTTGTGAACGATTCTCATCATATTCATTTTCATATCCTTGCACAGAGTCGTGGCAAATTCAATGCCCAATATAGCCAAGCTGATCGACAAGAGCTCGTCCAGGTTTGCCACGACTGCTGAAGTCTCTACGATCCATCAACATGAACAAATGAAATGTGCTTTGTGTAAATTCATCGGGTCAATCGCAACTAGAAAGAACCCAATTGTTTTGTTTTTGGACGGTAAGATCTTGTTTACATCACAAACTCAAATTCATATTATGTTATATTCAAAACCTCATATCAACTTTGACGCTTTATCTTAGATTTGCACTGGGCAGACAAAAACAAGTTTAGAGTTATTCAGAGGATCACTGTCTCTCCTGATATTAGCCATTGCTTCTTCTTGTCATGCTACCGTGACAATGACTTCGCTCTAGCAAAACCAGTAGAATCAATGCTTGACGGGATTCAATCTCAGGACGTCCCCATAATAAAGGTGCCACTGGGAAGGTTAGAAATAGACTATACACATGAGTTTATTTCAGAAAACACTTTGCTTGCCACCCAATTTGAAGTCGATGAAACAACTAGCAAATGCTGTTCACCACAAGACAGGTGGTCTTATCCTCTACATCAAGAACTTCATGTATGAGCTTTGTGAAGAAGGTTTGCTTTGCTTTAACGTCAGTCGAAGATGGCAGTTCGATCTTGATCAAATCAGGCAGAAAGATATCTCAGACGATGTCGTTGAATACTTGAAGCATAGGATGGCAAAATTGGCTAAGTCTCGGTATCTCTTGGGCTTACGAGTGGCATCATGCCTTGGCTCTTCGTTTAGCGTGATCACTTTTCAAAGAGCAGTGGATATGAAAGGCGTTAATCTCGATGACTTTGTTCAGTTTGCGGAAGGCAATGGTTTTATACAACGCGTAAACCAATCAACGATGCACTGGGCGCACGATGCTGTTCAGCAAGCGGCATACAAAACGATATCTTCGTCTAAGGTCGAGTCCTTGCATCTTCTTATCGGAGGCCGCCTCTTGGTTAGAACTCCAAAGGAGGATATAGACGAGTGTGTCTTTGACATAGTTGAGCAAATGAATAAGGGTTTCAATCTCATCAAAACACCTGAGCAAAAGTTTGATGGTGCTCAGCTGAAACTTACATGCAGGTCAAAAAGCCATGTCCTCTCTTTCTTTCCATTCTGCGGCAAAGTATTTTGTCTGCGGAATAAAGATCCTGGGTGACGAATTCTGGGGTGACAACTATGATCTAACGCTTAGCCTTCACCAGAAGGCTTTGGAAGCGTTGTTCGCCATCGGTGACTGCGAAAGTATGGACACAATCGCTGCAAATATATTGGCAAATGCAACGTGCTTTGAAGATGAAGTGAATGCCCATTTATATCAAATGAGACATCTGTCCTCCATAGGACAGTCAAACGAGGTTATCCGCAAATGTAAAGATTTGCTTCGAAGGTTGGGTGAGCCGCTACCAACTGAAATTTGCAAGAATGTGATCATAGAGGAATTTGTTGCGACTAAGGCAAAGCTGAAAGCATTTACGGAAGAAGATTTATTGACTCTCCCTGATATGACCGACAAAAACAAGTTGGCTACAATGCTGTTTTTGAGTTATACTGTGAATGCTGCAATACTTTGTCAAACCGTTTCTCATTCCTTTACTTACTTTTCGAGGAATGAACTTAACTCTTGATCACGGCGTCTCTTCTCTATCAGCATCTTGCATCGCGACATATGGTTGTTGGCTAGTAAACCAACAAATCTCCGATTTTCAAGAAGGATTTAGAATTGGCCAAGTTGCAACAAAGCTGATGAATCGCCGAGGAGGTGAAAACAAGCCCCGAGTATTTTCATCAGTTTATGGCCTGATAAACGTGTGGCGACAGCCATTTCAAGCGTGCCTTGATAAGTTGTTAGAGGGATACGAACTGGGTATGAGACAAGGAGATATAGACAATGCATTCGGCTCTCTAGCCATGTATGGGCATATGACGACATGTTGTGGATCTCCTCTTCAGGAGATAGTAGAGAATTATAGGCTCTATTGCAAGAACGCTATCATGTTCAAAGAAATTGTATTTGCGCATAGTCTTGTGTAAGTACACCATACCGTAAATGGTAATTCTTTGCGTCGAACATCCACTAACCCAACTTACTTGTTTGCATCTCATCTTCATCACAGGGGGGCACCTCCAGGTGGCATTATCATTGACTGGGTCTTCTGAAGACGCTTATCAGACGTATTTCAAAATTACTAAGAAAGACTCTGAGCATATTTGCATACAAAATTCCTTTCAAAGCGACGGAGAAAGCTACAAGAACCATTTTAGACTGATACCTTTTCGCAATAAGCTAGTTTTGTTTCTGATGGATGGACCTGATGAGGAGATCAAGGAATGGTATGAATTGGGGAAAAGGTTGATAGGACTTCAACACAGATACTGTTTCCTCGGAGGATTTTTAGCTTTTTTATTGACGGCATGATTGGATTATCTTTTGCCAGAAAATACACAGATGAGAGGGAGATGTGGGAAGAGGTTGGAAAAAGCATGATTTCGAAGTTCCAGAGATGGAGAGAAAGTTCGGAGTGGAATTTTGCCAATAAGCTTTACTTGTTGCTGGCAGAAAGATATTTCTTGGAAGGCGATCAAGAGAACGCTTTCGAGCATTATGATAAAGCGATCAAGTATGCGTGTGATCATCGATTCATCCACGAAGAAGGATTAGCAAATGTAGCAGCAGCCAAGTGTTGCCTCCACTTCGACAGAACAAAACAAGCGCTGCAATATTACAACAAAGCCAAAGACTATTATACAAAATGGGGTGCCACTGCTCTTGTCAGAATTATTGATGAAAGGTGTTGTAATCTGACGAACAGTGTATCAATGTCAATGTAGTGCCTCATGCAAACAAAACTGAAATTATAGAGAAAGTAGAGAATTTCAGTAACTGATTAAAAGTGCAACTTCTGAATAAAATAATACACAAGTAGATTTGTCACTACTCACGCTCTTTTATTACGTATCAGCGCAGCTACAGCCTCGTAGGTGACCTGATGAGGCCCAATTTGGGATGGCCTCCTACACTACTCTAGCACCATATCGTATCTATCGCTGTATATGGAGCAATCAACAGCTTTTAGTGGCCCATTATATTCGGCTGCGATAGTACACAAGTAGATTTGTCACTACTCACGCTCTTTTATTACGTATCAGCGCAGCTACAGCCTCGTAGGTGACCTGATGAGGCCCAATTTGGGATGGCCTCCGACACTACTCTAGCACCATATCGTATCTATCGCTGTATATGGAGCAATCAACAGCTTTTAGTGGCCCATTATATTCGGCTGCGATAGTACACAAGTAGATTTGTCACTACTCACGCTCTTTTATTACGTATCAGCGCAGCTACAGCCTCGTAGGTGACCTGATGAGGCCCAATTTGGGATGGCCTCCACACTACTCTAGCACCATATCGTATCTATCGCTGTATATGGAGCAATCAACAGCTTTTAGTGGCCCATTATATTCGGCTGCGATAGTACACAAGTAGATTTGTCACTACTCACGCTCTTTTATTACGTATCAGCGCAGCTACAGCCTCGTAGGTGACCTGATGAGGCCCAATTTGGGATGGCCTCCTACACTACTCTAGCACCATATCGTATCTATCGCTGTATATGGAGCAATCAACAGCTTTTAGTGGCCCATTATATTCGGCTGCGATAGTACACAAGTAGATTTGTCACTACTCACGCTCTTTTATTACGTATCAGCGCAGCTACAGCCTCGTAGGTGACCTGATGAGGCCCAATTTGGGATGGACCTCCGACACTACTCTAGCACCATATCGTATCTATCGCTGTATATGGAGCAATCAACAGCTTTTAGTGGCCCATTATATTCGGCTGCGATAGTACACAAGTAGATTTGTCACTACTCACGCTCTTTTATTACGTATCAGCGCAGCTACAGCCTCGTAGGTGACCTGATGAGGCCCAATTTGGGATGGACCTCCTACACTACTCTAGCACCATATCGTATCTATCGCTGTATATGGAGCAATCAACAGCTTTTAGTGGCCCATTATATTCGGCTGCGATAGTACGCAAGTAGATTTGTCACTACTCACGCTCTTTTATTACGTATCAGCGCAGCTACAGCCTCGTAGGTGACCTGATGAGGCCCAATTTGGGATGACCTCCTACACTACTCTAGCACCATATCGTATCTATCGCTGTATATGGAGCAATCAACAGCTTTTAGTGGCCCATTATATTCGGCTGCGATAGTACACAAGTAGATTTGTCACTACTCACGCTCTTTCATTACGTATCAGCGCAGCTACAGCCTCGTAGGTGACCTGATGAGGCCCAATTTGGGATGGACCTCCTACACTACTCTAGCACCATATCGTATCTATCGCTGTATATGGAGCAATCAACAGCTTTTAGTGGCCCATTATATTCGGCTGCGATAGTACACAAGTAGATTTGTCACTACTCACGCTCTTTCATTACGTATCAGCGCAGCTACAGCCTCGTAGGTGACCTGATGAGGCCCAATTTGGGATGGCCTCCGACACTACTCTAGCACCATATCGTATCTATCGCTGTATATGGAGCAATCAACAGCTTTTAGTGGCCCATTATATTCGGCTGCGATAGTACACAAGTAGATTTGTCACTACTCACGCTCTTTTATTACGTATCAGCGCAGCTACAGCCTCGTAGGTGACCTGATGAGGCCCAATTTGGGATGGACCTCCGACACTACTCTAGCACCATATCGTATCTATCGCTGTATATGGAGCAATCAACAGCTTTTAGTGGCCCATTATATTCGGCTGCGATAGTACACAAGTAGATTTGTCACTACTCACGCTCTTTTATTACGTATCAGCGCAGCTACAGCCTCGTAGGTGACCTGATGAGGCCCAATTTGGGATGGACCTCCTACACTACTCTAGCACCATATCGTATCTATCGCTGTATATGGAGCAATCAACAGCTTTTAGTGGCCCATTATATTCGGCTGCGATAGTACACAAGTAGATTTGTCACTACTCACGCTCTTTCATTACGTATCAGCGCAGCTACAGCCTCGTAGGTGACCTGATGAGGCCCAATTTGGGATGGACCTCCGACACTACTCTAGCACCATATCGTATCTATCGCTGTATATGGAGCAATCAACAGCTTTTAGTGGCCCATTATATTCGGCTGCGATAGTACACAAGTAGATTTGTCACTACTCACGCTCTTTTATTACGTATCAGCGCAGCTACAGCCTCGTAGGTGACCTGATGAGGCCCAATTTGGGATGGACCTCCTACACTACTCTAGCACCATATCGTATCTATCGCTGTATATGGAGCAATCAACAGCTTTTAGTGGCCCATTATATTCGGCTGCGATAGTACACAAGTAGATTTGTCACTACTCACGCTCTTTTATTACGTATCAGCGCAGCTACAGCCTCGTAGGTGACCTGATGAGGCCCAATTTGGGATGGACCTCCTACACTACTCTAGCACCATATCGTATCTATCGCTGTATATGGAGCAATCAACAGCTTTTAGTGGCCCATTATATTCGGCTGCGATAGTACACAAGTAGATTTGTCACTACTCACGCTCTTTTATTACGTATCAGCGCAGCTACAGCCTCGTAGGTGACCTGATGAGGCCCAATTTGGGATGGACCTCCGACACTACTCTAGCACCATATCGTATCTATCGCTGTATATGGAGCAATCAACAGCTTTTAGTGGCCCATTATATTCGGCTGCGATAGTACACAAGTAGATTTGTCACTACTCACGCTCTTTTATTACGTATCAGCGCAGCTACAGCCTCGTAGGTGACCTGATGAGGCCCAATTTGGGATGGACCTCCTACACTACTCTAGCACCATATCGTATCTATCGCTGTATATGGAGCAATCAACAGCTTTTAGTGGCCCATTATATTCGGCTGCGATAGTACACAAGTAGATTTGTCACTACTCACGCTCTTTTATTACGTATCAGCGCAGCTACAGCCTCGTAGGTGACCTGATGAGGCCCAATTTGGGATGACCTCCTACACTACTCTAGCACCATATCGTATCTATCGCTGTATATGGAGCAATCAACAGCTTTTAGTGGCCCATTATATTCGGCTGCGATAGTACACAAGTAGATTTGTCACTACTCACGCTCTTTTATTACGTATCAGCGCAGCTACAGCCTCGTAGGTGACCTGATGAGGCCCAATTTGGGATGACCTCCTACACTACTCTAGCACCATATCGTATCTATCGCTGTATATGGAGCAATCAACAGCTTTTAGTGGCCCATTATATTCGGCTGCGATAGTACACAAGTAGATTTGTCACTACTCACGCTCTTTCATTACGTATCAGCGCAGCTACAGCCTCGTAGGTGACCTGATGAGGCCCAATTTGGGATGGACCTCCGACACTACTCTAGCACCATATCGTATCTATCGCTGTATATGGAGCAATCAACAGCTTTTAGTGGCCCATTATATTCGGCTGCGATAGTACACAAGTAGATTTGTCACTACTCACGCTCTTTATTACGTAACAGCGCAGCTACAGCCTCGTAGGTGACCTGATGAGGCCCAATTTGGGATGGACCTCCGACACTACTCTAGCACCATATCGTATCTATCGCTGTATATGGAGCAATCAACAGCTTTTAGTGGCCCATTATATTCGGCTGCGATAGTACACAAGTAGATTTGTCACTACTCACGCTCTTTTATTACGTATCAGCGCAGCTACAGCCTCGTAGGTGACCTGATGAGGCCCAATTTGGGATGGACCTCCTACACTACTCTAGCACCATATCGTATCTATCGCTGTATATGGAGCAATCAACAGCTTTTAGTGGCCCATTATATTCGGCTGCGATAGTACACAAGTAGATTTGTCACTACTCACGCTCTTTATTACGTATCAGCGCAGCTACAGCCTCGTAGGTGACCTGATGAGGCCCAATTTGGGATGGCCTCCGACACTACTCTAGCACCATATCGTATCTATCGCTGTATATGGAGCAATCAACAGCTTTTAGTGGCCCATTATATTCGGCTGCGATAGTACACAAGTAGATTTGTCACTACTCACGCTCTTTTATTACGTATCAGCGCAGCTACAGCCTCGTAGGTGACCTGATGAGGCCCAATTTGGGATGGCCTCCTACACTACTCTAGCACCATATCGTATCTATCGCTGTATATGGAGCAATCAACAGCTTTTAGTGGCCCATTATATTCGGCTGCGATAGTACGCAAGTAGATTTGTCACTACTCACGCTCTTTTATTACGTATCAGCGCAGCTACAGCCTCGTAGGTGACCTGATGAGGCCCAATTTGGGATGGACCGCCGACACTACTCTAGCACCATATCGTATCTATCGCTGTATATGGAGCAATCAACAGCTTTTAGTGGCCCATTATATTCGGCTGCGATAGTACACAAGTAGATTTGTCACTACTCACGCTCTTTTATTACGTATCAGCGCAGCTACAGCCTCGTAGGTGACCTGATGAGGCCCAATTTGGGATGGCCTCCGACACTACTCTAGCACCATATCGTATCTATCGCTGTATATGGAGCAATCAACAGCTTTTAGTGGCCCATTATATTCGGCTGCGATAGTACACAAGTAGATTTGTCACTACTCACGCCTCTTTTATTACGTCATCAGGCGCAGCTAGTGACGGCCCATCAGGCCTACGAGACTGATGTACAACATACGCTAGCGCTGATACGTAATAAAAGAGCGTGAGTAGTGACAAATCTACTTGTGTACTATCGCAGCCGAATATAATGGGCCACTAAAAGCTGTTGATTGCTCCATATACAGCGATAGATACGATATGGTGCTAGAGTAGTGTCGGAGGCCATCCCAAATTGGGCCTCATCAGGTCACCTACGAGGCTGTAGCTGCGCTGATACGTAATAAAAGAGCGTGAGTAGTGACAAATCTACTTGTGTACTATCGCAGCCGAATATAATGGGCCACTAAAAGCTGTTGATTGCTCCATATACAGCGATAGATACGATATGGTGTAGAGTAGTGTCGGAGGCCATCCCAAATTGGGCCTCATCAGGTCACCTACGAGGCTGTAGCTGCGCTGATACGTAATAAAAGAGCGTGAGTAGTGACAAATCTACTTGTGTACTATCGCAGCCGAATATAATGGGCCACTAAAAGCTGTTGATTGCTCCATATACAGCGATAGATACGATATGGTGTAGAGTAGTGTCGGAGGCCATCCCAAATTGGGCCTCATCAGGTCACCTACGAGGCTGTAGCTGCGCTGATACGTAATAAAAGAGCGTGAGTAGTGACAAATCTACTTGTGTACTATCGCAGCCGAATATAATGGGCCACTAAAAGCTGTTGATTGCTCCATATACAGCGATAGATACGATATGGTGCTAGAGTAGTGTCGGAGGTCCATCCCAAATTGGGCCTCATCAGGTCACCTACGAGGCTGTAGCTGCGCTGATACGTAATAAAAGAGCGTGAGTAGTGACAAATCTACTTGTGTACTATCGCAGCCGAATATAATGGGCCACTAAAAGCTGTTGATTGCTCCATATACAGCGATAGATACGATATGGTGCTAGAGTAGTGTCGGAGGCCATCCCAAATTGGGCCTCATCAGGTCACCTACGAGGCTGTAGCTGCGCTGATACGTAATAAAAGAGCGTGAGTAGTGACAAATCTACTTGTGTACTATCGCAGCCGAATATAATGGGCCACTAAAAGCTGTTGATTGCTCCATATACAGCGATAGATACGATATGGTGCTAGAGTAGTGTCGGAGGCCATCCCAAATTGGGCCTCATCAGGTCACCTACGAGGCTGTAGCTGCGCTGATACGTAATAAAAGAGCGTGAGTAGTGACAAATCTACTTGTGTACTATCGCAGCCGAATAGAATGGGCCACTAAAAGCTGTTGATTGCTCCATATACAGCGATAGATACGATATGGTGCTAGAGTAGTGTCGGAGGCCATCCCAAATTGGGCCTCATCAGGTCACCTACGAGGCTGTAGCTGCGCTGATACGTAATAAAAGAGCGTGAGTAGTGACAAATCTACTTGTGTACTATCGCAGCCGAATATAATGGGCCACTAAAAGCTGTTGATTGCTCCATATACAGCGATAGATACGATATGGTGCTAGAGTAGTGTCGGAGGCCATCCCAAATTGGGCCTCATCAGGTCACCTACGAGGCTGTAGCTGCGCTGATACGTAATAAAAGAGCGTGAGTAGTGACAAATCTACTTGTGTACTATCGCAGCCGAATATAATGGGCCACTAAAAGCTGTTGATTGCTCCATATACAGCGATAGATACGATATGGTGTTAGAGTAGTGTCGGAGGCCATCCCAAATTGGGCCTCATCAGGTCACCTACGAGGCTGTAGCTGCGCTGATACGTAATAAAAGAGCGTGAGTAGTGACAAATCTACTTGTGTACTATCGCAGCCGAATATAATGGGCCACTAAAAGCTGTTGATTGCTCCATATACAGCGATAGATACGATATGGTGCTAGAGTAGTGTAGGAGGCCATCCCAAATTGGGCCTCATCAGGTCACCTACGAGGCTGTAGCTGCGCTGATACGTAATAAAAGAGCGTGAGTAGTGACAAATCTACTTGCTGTACTATCGCAGCCGAATATAATGGGCCACTAAAAGCTGTTGATTGCTCCATATACAGCGATAGATACGATATGGTGTTGGGGCAGAACTGGACGAAAGAAATGATTGAGGAAGCAATTGGCGGGGACCGCATGTTTCGGCCCATCAGCGGAGGCGATTGAGTATTTCAAGTCCGAGATCGATCAGAAAGTAGCAGCGGGACAGGCTAAGGTGGTGGATTGGGATGACATCAAGGGATAACCCTCCCCCCGAGCTGAAGATATCCCCCCTGGCATTGGTACCTCACAAGTCACGAAAGTTCAGAGCAATCTTGGATCTATCATTTCGGCTTAGATTGAAATCTGGTGAAGTGGCACCATCGGTTAACGAAACCTCGGAGAAGACGGCACCGAAGGCGGCATGTGAACAACTGGGGCATGTGCTCAACAGAATCATCTATGCATTTGCTGAAGCTGCAGACGACGCAAAAATCTTCATGGCAAAGTTTGATATCAAGGATGGGTTTTGGCGGCTGGATTGTCAGGAAAGCGAGGAGTGGAACTTTGCTTATGTCATGCCTCAAGAGGAAGGGGCAACCAACACGGCTAGTGGTCCCAACCTCGTTGCAGATGGGCTGGATCGAATCTCCTCCATTCTTTTGTGCCGCTTCAGAAACTGGACGGGACGTGGCGGAAGATTACGTGGAAACCAACATTGGGTCTCAGCCAGAGCACAAGTTTGAGCAGTACACCGCTGGCGGCAAGGATTACGAGAAGTTGCCTCCTAAGAAAGAAGGGGATTTTGAAAATACTTGCTGGAGGTGTATGTTGATGATTTCATCTCCCTGGCACATCCCAACCTCCCAGGAACAACTCGATCACGTTGCACGAGGAGTGTTACAAGGGATCCACGACGTTTTCCCTGAAAATGACGACGATGCGATGGACCCCATTGCCTTGAAAAAGCTGTTGAAAGACGATGGAAAAATGGCCTTTTGGAGAAGGAGATCCTTGGTTTCATCTTTGATGGTGATAAAAAAACCATCTGGTTGGAGAACTCCAAGCGTGAGGCCTTACTCAAAGTGTTTGAAGGGATGGCTACGAGCAAGCCGAGGGGATCGGCCGCAAGGTGTTCCATTCGATGAATTCCAATCAGTCATCTCAAAAATTCGGCATGCATTCATCTCTATCCCAGCGGGAAAGGGAGCTCTGTCCCATTGCAATGATGTGATGCGAACGGAACCAGCGTTTATTCACCTCCATACGAACCGAGAGCTATACGATGCTATCGGCTCTATCCGCAACTTCCTACACGAATCCATCGCCCAACCCACGAAATGCAAACAACTGGTGCAGGGGCACCCCCATTACATCGGCATTGAGGATGCGTCAGGACATGGCGTGGCCGAAGTGGTCCTGGGAGAACTGGATGCAGTAGTTCCAACAGTTTTTCGAATGGAATGGCCGCAAGAGATACGGGACGAGTTGGTGTCTGACACCAATCCAACGGGGTCAATCACAAACTCTGATTTGGAATTCGCAGGATTTTTATGCTCTGGCTGGTAATGGAGGAGATCTGCCCGGAAACTGATGCATAAACACGTTGGGATGTGGAGTGATAATCAACCAACTGTATGCTGGGTCAAGCGAATGGCATCCAAGAACTCCTTCCTTGCAAAGTGCATACTACAAATCATTGCACTGAGGCAAAAAATTGAGGCAATCATCACCACTCACCCCGCAACACATCAAGGGCGACCACAATTCCATCACCGACATTCCATCTCGATCGTTTGGTAGCAATCCGGCGTGGCACTTCAAAACTCACGACGAATTACTGACGTTTTTCAATGCTCGTTTCCAATTACCTCAACAGACCTCTTGGACGGTGTTCCAACTTTCAAACAGGGCTCTCTACGAAGGTGATTTCACTGCTGCTGACAAAGCGTTTTCGATCTGGCAGAGTGGCGGCGACTACCGCCAATAGGGAAACATATTGGAATCACTGGGAGTCCTATTGCGAACCTTTGGGAGTGGACCCTTACTTGGCGCATGCAACCACCCCTTACTTGGTCAGAGTCAGGGTCCTCACAGGATTTGCAGCACGAGTCCGAAGTGGTTTCTATGGTCCGAGGACGCCAAATCCAGGCTGACTCAGCACGCAGCGCTATCACGGCCATTGGTCAGACCCCATCTCGCTGGACACAGGAATCAACCCCACAAAGGAAGATGTAGGAGATAAACTCTTGTTTCCCGCTCAGGGTAATGAGTGGATGGGTGGCGTAAGGCGGATCCTCCCACAATCAAGAAGCTCCCTGTTGAGGCAGATGTACCGGAGTTTTTTGGCCGACATAGGTCGGCAGGCAGGAGCCACGGCACTCCAACAGGCGGTGGGGGGATTCTCACGTTGATTGCATTCTATTATCTCCTTCGGATTGGAGAGTACACGGGAAAGCCATCCAGGAGCGAGACAGAAGCAGACAGAGCAATTCAAACTGCGGGACGTTACGTTTTTTCGCCGGGACAAGAACGGAAGGCTACGTCAGCTACCAAAGAATGCCCACGGACCATTTTGATCATGTCGGCAGAGTCTGCAACTCTGAAGCTGGGACAATCAGAGAAGAATGGATTTGGAAGGCGAACGTGCTGGCATTGTCACCAGCCATGAGAATGGGGACTGTTTTCTGTGCCCAGTGCGGGCGTTGGGCACGAAGAAATACTTCACATCCGCAACAACGGTGGAACAGCGGACACGTTCCTTTCCGCGTTTTGTGGTCTAAACGGCAGTTGGAAGTATGTAACGCACACCAACAATTTCTTCTGGCCTCAAAAATGGCAGCCAGCAGCATTGGATTATCCATCATGCAAGAGGCATCCCTAGCGAACCGAATTGATACCCACTCGCTTCAGGTGTGGAGGGGCAAATGCATCTGCGGCTCTCTCTGGGTACTCGGATCGACAAATCCAAAAGATGGGCGAGTGGCGCAGCCAGTGCAACTTCCTTGGAATAACATCATAGGAAAGTCTTTTTGAATTCTCAGCTTGGTATGTCGTCAAGCATGAAAACGCAAACTCTCCCAACCTTTGGTCAAACGTCGAAGGTGGTGTTTTTCCAGGATGATCACCGCTGTCACATTGAACTCGGCATACAAGCCCAACTACAGATGCAATTTGGCCAGAACGCGAACAGGGGTATTCTCTGAAGAAATGACGCTTGAACAAAGCTGACGATACAGGGGTAACAACCTCTTCGTGCTTACTGGCCATACTTTGCA